>CBXB010000114.1:15426-30235 GCA_000817185.1 Magnusiomyces clavatus CNRMA 12.647
GGGGGGGGGGACAAAAACAGCAAGTATATATGTGCTTTGATAACATATTGCAAAGATATTTTGCCGATAATTTATTAATATATTGTTTATATAAATGTTTAAATTTATCAAATTTAATTGTGTCGTTAAAAAAAGATATTTTATTCAGTAAATATGTCTATCTAATATCTGTGTATATTAAGTTTGAAGTCATTTATAGTATTATTAAATCTAATATAAGACAGAAGAATAACTGATGGAATATGGAATTTGTACTGATCTGAAAAATTGAAATGGCCATGATTTTTTTTATTTTATATATAGAAAATAAGGATACAAGTGTAAGTGAATGGATAAACTATTATGAACTCAACGAGATGCAGATTCAAAATTAAGGAAAAAAAACAAAAACAAACTATAGTTATATAATTCAAAATGTTGATAGGCAAAAAGGAATTCAACAAATTTTATAATTAACACAAGAAAAGAGAAAAAAAATACTTATTTACGCACTAACTTGAATTATCATAGATTAGATGGTCCATTAAATAAAAAATAGAAATAAAAACTTGAAAAACCAACAAATAGCCTAATTTCTAAGCATTGTATGAATTTTTTGAAGCAAGAGAGAAGAAAAAGAGTAGATTTGTTGGTAGCATAAGATTTAGTAATAAGAACTATACAAGAAGAAGCCACGGATTAATAGGCACAAAACAAGATGATAACAATTTCATAATGAAAAAGTCTACTTTTCGTGCAATTATCCATAGTAAGTGAGATATGGGAACATCAAACAGTTTTACGTAATAAAGAAACAGTCTGAATATGATTGGTCAAACGGAAATGTCAAGTAGTATCTGACAGAACAAATGCAGAAAAGAACTAGGAGAAAAAAAAAAACGTTGGGAAAGACTCTATTGGAAAAGGCGGGTTCCCGATCTCTGTTGAACAGGTTGAATGTTGGGTAATCTTTGTTACGTAAGTAAACTTTACATGATTACGTCAGCTTCATTTTGACCGAACCAAAAAACTAATTTTTTGTTTTTGGTATGGTTTTGCAAGAGAAGAAGAAAAGAAACAGCAAAAAAAAAAAGAGTTGTTTATATGGATTACTGCAACTTGGTGTTTATCAGTAATTCCAATTAATTCACTAATATACTCAAAGAGGTATAAAAATGCTTAAAAAGGTGGTGGTAGTAGTAATTAATTGCTGATTTTATAAGCATGATAGAACATTCATAAACTATCAAACACAGTCCTACAATTAACTAAACAAAAATTGGTCAATCAATTGACAACTACTGGATATATAAAGAGTATAAATATAAAATACTTTATCAACGGTATCATCTACAGTAAAGGAATTGATACCGGGGTTTAAAAAAAACAAAAACAAAGCATTATTTTTTTTATTTATTGTAATAGTGAAGAGTTTGTTGTTGAGCCCGTTTTAGGCCTTTAAGATAGAGTGAAATGTAAGAAGCACGGCTGAGTGAGATTTGGCAGTATACAATTTTTTTGTTGGTGATTTTTTGTATTTTTTCAAAACCATCGAAAACCCATCAACATTTGTATGGAAATTTGGGCCATTGATTCGGTTGAGCTTTAAAAAACCTGATAAAATAAAAATCAAAACCAATTTAAATATCAATAAACTTCCACTATTTTTTTTATTTTTATTTTTTTTTTTTTTATTTTTTTTTGTTTTTTTTATTTGTTTCTCAATTGTTGTTTTTCCGTTCTATTATTTAGACTCTGTGTTCATAAAAAAAAATATTATACCAAGTAACTGTTGATATCTTGATAACCGTCGTTTGCTTGTTTATTAGAGCTACGTTTAATCCAACAGTCTGATTTATTAAATACCACGTTCAATTGATTGTTTTTGAATTTGATTTTGTTCATACTGCTTCATTTTTTTTGTGCTCTCCCTTATTCCCCTGCGTGTACTCACTCAGTTGTTATTTGTTGGGGGTGAAAAACCAAAATTTTGTTAAAAAAATCAAATCTTTTCCCGTTATATTTTATTTTTCATAACCTCTTTAAATTTTTCCTCGATATTTTTTCTTCCTTTTATTTTTTTTTCTTCTTTATCCTTTTTTTCTCTTTTTCTCTCTCTTCAAGCTATTTTATTTTACTTGCTGATTTATTTCTTAGTTATTGAATCCAAGTAAATAAAATCATTATCGATTAATCAATCTATTCCTTACCATATTTTTTTTTTTTTAAAACAAAACAAAAAAAACACAACGTTTTTTCCGAAGTAAGTTTTTCTTCTTTTTTGATCACTCAACAAACTTTTTATCATGTTAATTAATTCTAACCACATTTATTAGCCTTATTAATATATATACAATATGCAACCAGCAACAGGATTTTCAACTCCTCATTCGGCTGCTTCTTTAAGACCATTGAATTTGGTTCATGGATCAATCGAACATACCATTTTAGTCCCTACCTCTCTCTATCTAAATTGTACACAACTCAGAGACCAATTCTATACCACTCTTCCAACTCCAACCGAAGATTATATCGGTGACGATGAACCCACCTGCCCAACAGAATTACTAGCCGCTTTTCTTGGCTATGCTGCTGAAGTTGTCTCAGAAGAACCAGGACCTTTCGACGAAGTCTTACCAGTCATTCTCACTGAATTTGAAACAAGGTTTCTTCATGGAAACAATGTTCATGCCGTTGCTACCGCACTTCAATCCTCTCCAAACTCAAATACTACCACCAAAAAGGTTGCCAAAATTGTCAAGTCTTACTATTCCGCTAGAATTGCAGCCAATCGTCCAATAAAACCACACGATTCTGCTTTATTCAGAGCAGCCGAAGATAAGCAGGCCTCTCTCTATGCTATCTTTGGTGGCCAAGGTAATACTGAGGATTATTTTGAAGAACTTCGTGAAATTTACTTTATCTATGGCGATCTCATTTCAGATTACATTCAACTCTTAGCCGACAAGCTTCTCTCTCTCTCAAGAATACACAAAGACACCAACAAAATTTTCACTAATGGTCTCGATGTCATGGCATGGCTCAACAACCCTGAGTCTACCCCTGACACTGACTATCTCATCTATGCTCCAGTATCAGTCCCAATCATTGGTATCATTCAATTGGCACATTTTGCTACTACTGCCAGAGTTCTCGGCAAGACTCCAGGTGATATTAGAGACTATTTCTCTGGTGCAACTGGACACTCTCAAGGTTTGGTTTCCGCTGCCACCATTGCCTCTTCTAGCTCTTGGGAATCTTTTTACGAAGAATCCCTTAAGGCAATGTCCATCCTTTTCTACATTGGTGTTTATGCCCAACGTCAGTACCCCAATACCTCTCTCCCACCATCCCTTCTCGAAGACAGTATTGCCGAGGGTGAAGGAAAGCCTTATCCAATGCTTTCTGTCCGTGACTTGACCAGATCCCAATTAGAGTCTTTTATTGAAACTACGAACAAACATCTTCCAAAGGAAAAGCACATTAGTATCTCTCTCGTTAATGGTGCTAGAAACATGGTTGTCACTGGCCCACCACAATCTCTTTATGGTCTTAACTTGACCCTCAGAAAGGCAAAAGCTCCACCTGGATTGAACCAAAGCAGAGTTCCTCACTCTGAAAGAAAGCTTCGCATCTCTAACAAGTTCCTTCCAGTTACCTCTCCATTCCACTCTCACCTTCTTAACGGTGCCACTGAACTCGTTGTTAAAGAACTTGCTGCTGCTGGTATCTCTTACAATGCCTCTCAAATGAAAATCCCTGTTTTTGACACCTATGATGGAACTGACCTCCGTGAGAACTCTGACATTGTTCACCGCATTGTTGACCTCATCAACTTCTGGCCAGTTAACTGGGAAGTTGCAACCAAATTTACTGCCACTCACATTGTTGACTTTGGTCCAGGTGGTATTTCTGGCTTGGGTCCACTCACTCATAGAAACAAGGAAGGAACTGGTGTCCGTATTATCATTGCAGGCGTTTTGGATGGTTCCTTGCCAACTGATGAATACGGGTAC
Source organism: Magnusiomyces clavatus CNRMA 12.647 (assembly GCA_000817185.1). NCBI lineage: Eukaryota > Fungi > Ascomycota > Dipodascomycetes > Dipodascales > Dipodascaceae > Magnusiomyces > Magnusiomyces clavatus. The sequence goes on from CBXB010000114.1 coordinate 19,422, forward strand.
AAGCAAGAGCTGTTTGACAGAGACTCTAAGTCAGTTAAATATGCTATTGACTGGGTTAAGGAATTCTCTCCTAAGCTTATTTCTACCACAGACAGAGTTTACGTTGATACCAAGTTTAGTAGATTACTTGGAAGACCTCCTATCATGGTTCCCGGTATGACTCCCACCACCATTCACCCAGAATTTGTCGCTGATACTTTGAATGCTGGTTACCACATTGAATTGGCCGGTGGTGGTTACTTTGATCCACGCATTATGACTAAAGCCATTGAAAAGATTGAAAGTTCCACTGCTCCAGGTGTCGGAATTACCATCAATCTTATCTATGTTAACCCATTCATGATGAACTGGGGTATTCCTCTTATCAAGAATCTCAGACAAAAGGGTTACCCAATAGAGGGTCTTACCATTGGTGCTGGTGTTCCTTCTCCTGATGTTGCAAACGAATATGTTAGAGACTTGGGACTTAAGCACCTTTCCCTTAAACCAGGCTCTGTTGAAGCTATCAACCAAGTTATCCAAATTGCCGCTGCTAACCCTCACTTCCCTATTGTACTGCAATGGACTGGTGGTAGAGGTGGTGGTCACCACTCTTTTGAAGATTTCCACGCTCCTATCTTCCAAACTTATGCCCGTATTAGAAGACAGCCAAACCTCATTCTTGTAGCTGGTTCCGGTTTTGGTTCTGACAAGGACTCTTACCCATACCTCACTGGTGAATGGTCTACCAAATACAACTACCCTCCAATGCCTTTTGATGGTGTTTTGTTTGGTTCTCGTGTCATGGTAGCTAAGGAAGCTTTCACTTCTCCAGCAGCTAAACGTGCTATTGTTGAAGCCCCCGGTGTTGAAGACAAGGACTGGGAAAAGACTTACAAGGGCCCCACAGGCGGTGTCATCACTGTCAACTCTGAAATGGGTGAACCTATCCACAAACTTGCCACTCGTGGTGTTTTGTTCTGGCATGAATTGGACAATACCATTTTCAACCTTCCCAAGAACAAGCGATTGGAGGCTCTCAAGTCTAAGCGTGCTTATATTATCAAGCGTCTTAATGATGACTTCCAAAAGACTTGGTTTGGTCGCAACTCTGCTGGTGAAACCTGTGATTTAGAAGACATGACATATGCTGAAGTAGTCACTAGATGTGTTGAGTTGTGTTATGTCAAGAAAGAAAAGAGATGGATTGATCCCTCTCTTCGTGCTTTTACTGGTGACGTCATTAGACGTGTTGAAGAGCGTTTCACCAGTTCATCTGGACAACAAGCTGTTCTTCAATCTTATTCTCAACTAGACAATCCCGATGAAGTTTTAAAGGCTTTGTTTGAAAGGTATCCTAAGGCTACCACTCAAATCATCAATGCTCAAGATAAGGATCACTTTTTGATTCTTTGCAGAAGACCAACTCAAAAGCCAGTTCCATTTGTTCCAGTTCTTGACGAAAACTTTGAATTCTACTTTAAGAAGGATTCTTTGTGGCAATCAGAGGATCTTGCTGCTGTTGTTGGCGAAGATGTTGGAAGAACCTGTATTCTCCAAGGTCCAGTTGCTGTCAGATGGTCTACAGAAGTTGATGTTCCAATTAAGGACATTCTTGATGGTATCCATGAGGGTATCATCGACTCTCTTTTGAAGGATGCTTACCAAGGTCAAAAGTCCAAGATTCCAGTTACCGAATGTTTTGGTCTTCGTCCAACTACCCCTGCCAGTGAATTGGAGTCTAGATTAGGAAGCAATACTAGCATCATTAAAGGATCTGGAGATTCTATTTCTTACAAGATCTCTTCTTCTGAAACCTCATTACCCTCTATCAACGACTGGGTTGAACTCATTGTTGCAGACAAGCCTGGCTGGTTTAAAGCTCTTTTAACCGCAGACATTATTGTTCAAGGTACTAAGCATAGAGCAAACCAAATCAAGCAACTTTTTACTCCTGTCAAGGGTCTTGAAGTTGATGTCACTAACGCTTCTTCTAATGACAAGCTCACAGTTTCTATCACTGAACTTATTAACGGTAAGAGAAGCCAGGTTGTCAGAATTACCAAGGCTGCCAAGAATTTGATCAAGGTTGAACTCATTGAAGAAAGAAACTATTTGCACGCACCAGTCTCTTTGGAACTTCTTTACAATTACAGACCTGAATTTGCATTTGCTCCAATTGCCGAGGTTATGGAAGATCGCAACGACCGCATCAAGCAATTCTATTGGAAGAGTTGGTTTGGCGATGAGCCCATTGATCTTAACATTGATGTCACCAAGCCAATTGATGGTGGTAAGACTATTGTTGATGGTAAGGCTATTGGTGACTTTGTTCACGCTGTTGGCAACAACTGTGAGGCTTACGTTGAGCGCCCCAACAGAGTTACTTATGCTCCTATGGATTTCGCCATTGTCACTGGCTGGAAAGCTATTATCAAGGCCATATTCCCTAAGGTTATCGATGGTGATATTCTCAAGCTCGTCCATCTTTCCAACAGTTTTAGCATGATGCCTGGTGCTGAACCTTTACAAAAGGGCGACATTGTCACGTCTAGTGCTAACTTAAAGTCAATTATCAACCAAGAAACTGGTAAGGTTGTTTCCGTTACTGGTGTCATTTCGAGAGATGGCAAGCCTGTTATGGAAGTTACTTCTGAATTCTTTTACCGTGGTGATTACAATGATTTTGAAAACACATTTGAACGCAAGGTCGAAGCTCCTATTCAAATCCAATTGGCTACTCCAAAGGATGTTGCTGTTCTTTGTTCTAAGGAATGGTTCCAACTTAATGATCCTGAAATTGATCTCTTGGGAAAGACTCTTACTTTTAGAACCGAATCTTTCTTCAAGTTCAAAAACACCAGTGTTTACTCCTCTGTTGAAACCAAGGGCCAAGTTCTTTTGGAACTTCCATCAAAGGAAATTATCCAAATTGGCTCTGTTGAATACGAGGCTGGCGAATCTCATGGTAACCCCGTTATCGATTACTTGCAACGTAACGGTAAGACTATTGAACAACCAGTTAACTTTGAAAATGCTATTCCGCTTAACTCTGGTGAGCTTGTTTTGAAGTCTCCTTCTTCCAACGAACCATATGCCAATGTCTCTGGTGATTACAATCCTATCCACGTATCCCGCATCTTTTCTAAGTATGCCAATCTCCCAGGCACTATCACTCACGGTATGTACTCATCTGCTGCCGTCAGATCCCTTGTTGAAGTTTGGGCTGCTGAAAACATTGTTTCTAGAGTCAGAGCATTTAAGTGTTCTTTTGTTGGTATGGTTCTTCCTAATGATGAAATTCAGGTCAAGTTGGAACACGTTGGTATGATCAACGGAAGAAAGATCATCAAGGTTGAATGTGTCAACAAGGAAACTCAAGTTCCTGTTTTGTCTGGTGAGGCTGAAGTTGATCAACCAACTTCTTCCTATGTTTTTACTGGCCAAGGTTCTCAAGAGCAAGGTATGGGTATGGATCTCTATGAATCATCTCCAGTTGCCAGAGAAGTTTGGGACCGCGCGGACAAGCATTTTATCAACACATATGGTTTCTCCATCATTGACATTGTCAAGAACAATCCAAAGGAACTCACTGTTCATTTTGGTGGTCCAAAGGGTAAGGCCATTCGTGAGAACTATATCTCCATGATGTTTGAGTCTATTGATGAGAATGGCCAAGTCAAGTCTGAAAAGATTTTCAAGGACATAACTGACAAGACTGACTTCTACACCTTTACTTCCCCAACTGGTCTTTTGTCTGCTACCCAATTCACACAACCAGCCTTGACCTTGATGGAAAAGGCTTCCTTTGAAGACATGAAGGCCAAGGGTCTTGTTGCTGCCGACAGTACATTTGCTGGTCATTCCCTTGGTGAATATTCTGCTCTTGCTTCTCTTGGTGATGTTATGCCAATTGAAAGTCTTGTTGAAGTCGTTTTCTACCGTGGTATGACTATGCAAGTCGCTGTTCCAAGAGACAGCTTGGGTCGTTCCAACTATGGTATGTGCGCCGTCAACCCATCCCGTATTTCCAAGACTTTTGACGACGCTGCCCTTCGTTTCGTTGTCGACCACATTTCTCAACAAACCAAGTGGCTTCTGGAAATTGTCAACTACAACGTTGAAAACACTCAATACGTTGCTGCTGGTGACTTGAGAGCCCTTGACACTTTGACTAATGTTCTCAATCTTCTTAAGGTTCAGAATATTGACATTGTCAAGCTTCAAGAGACCATGTCTGTTGAGAAGGTCAAGGAACACTTAAGTGAAATCGTTGAAGAAGTTGCCCAACGAAGTCTTGCCAAACCACAACCAATTGAACTTGAGCGTGGTTTTGCCGTTATCCCACTCAAAGGAATCAGCGTTCCTTTCCACTCTTCATACCTTAGAGGTGGTGTCAAGCCATTCCAAAGATTCCTTGTCAAGAAAATTCCAAAATCTGCTGTCAAGCCCGCCAATCTTATCAAGAAATATATTCCTAACTTGACTGCCAAGCCTTTCGAACTTACTAAGGAATACTTTGAAGATGTCTACAAGTTGACTGGTAGTGAGAAGATTAAGAATGTTTTGGATCACTGGGAAGAATACGAATCATCAGCATAATAAACTTTTCGAGCCTTTAAAAATTAAAACAACAAAAATCAAAATACCGTTAATATTAATAACTCCATTACGACTTTAGAAAAATAAACCATTTTCAATTTTTTTAAAAAAACTATCTAGTTCAAGTTTTTATTTGCTTTTCAATAAACTAAAGAGAGAGAGTTTTCGATACTACAGCTAATAAAATCATCTTAGAATTTTTTTTTAAATTTTAAAACAACAGGAAAACAAAATAAAATAAAAATAAAAAATAAAAAACGAGAACATAAAAAAAAGAATTGGGATTCACAAAAAATAAAAATAATAATAAAATGTTGGTTGCTATTTGATCTTTTTTTTTTCTCATATTTTTTTACAATCTTTGATATTTTTTTAATTCTTTTTAGAGAGGGGAAGAATATTTAAAAATAAGCATTGTTGTTTGAGTATGGAAAAAAACAAACTTTTTTATTTTTTTATTTTTTTTTTTTTTGATATATATAATAAATAATAAATAGTCAATATAAAAATATAAATAATTTAATGAATGAATATTAATAAACAAGTTACTTTTAGACGAAATAATGACTCAACCACCAAGAATTGAAAAAAATATACTTATAAATAGTAAATATATTTAAAGTTAAAATAATTCCAAGAACTATCTATATATATTGTACAATTATGTATATGATGTCAAGCTTATTTTTTTTTTTTAAATTACAAAAAATAAAAATAAAAAATAAAACAAAAATGCAATAAATTATGTCGATTTACTGACTTTTTGATACATTGCCCTAATCTTAGCAGAAGGAACTTTTCTTGGCCAGAAAAACGATGCAAAAGACCATAGATGCTTTTTAAGTTTCTCCTTGTCCATTTCCTTTTCCTTTGCGACTCGTTCTTCAATAAAGTCGCCCACTGTGATCATTTCCTTCTTCAATGTTGCCAGATAATCCTTACGAGACAGGCCTTCGCTGTTGCCCTGCTTCAATGTGCGTAAGCTCCGACGAACCGGTCGTAGTTGGGCTTTGCAGTATTGTTCGTCCATGCTTTCGTACTCAACACTTTCATCGGATTCATCTTCGGGATTGTTGGCAACTGTTGAGGATGTTGGCTTGTCAAAAGAAGACGTGGATTTTTGCGCTCCTGAAGAAACACGTCTAGAAGGACTTCCTCCATTAGCGGTTGAAGATCCCGGGCGAGATGTGATAGACGAACGATGTTTGCTATTACTGCTACTGTTGCTAGAAGCAGATGATTTTCCAGAACGAGACATTCCGGACGAGCTTGTATTTGGTGTAGTGCCTCTTGAATTTTGAGCTAGACTACCAGGAGACGACAATTGTTGAGGACTACCAGCTTTTCTACCATTGGAAATCGATCCATTAGTTTTAGCAGCAGAAGAAGTCTTTTTCATCGTTCCGTCTCCATTCATGTTTGCAGAAGAGCCATCTTCTTTAATCAAAGAAATGAGATAGTCAACTCGTCTGCCCAGGTGAACAGAGCCTGGCATTTTGGCAAGCACCTTCTCACCACCATTAGCGGAAGGATCACCTCTTTGTTGTTTTTTTTCAACCCGATGCTCTTCAAGGAAAATCTTGTCGCCCATACCCAAAACAGGGTCGTCTCGAATGTTTGTCCAAGCACCATAGCCATACTTCTTCACACCAACCAAAAGCCGTGAGTCTTCTAAATCGGTCCATTCACAAGTCCATCCATGAACAGGTTTGACAATCCTTGGAATTCTCCATTCCAAAACATTTTCTGAAGGAACAAAGTCACGAAGTAATGCCATGTCTTCAGGACGCTGTAGCACAAGTTCAGCATTAACGCCTTTGACGCCCATGAAAGTAAACAATATCGCCTTTTTTTCTTTGCGTCTTAGAAGATAGTTAGACTTCTTACCCTCATTTCCATTGGCATCTGGAGTACCATTTGGGCTTTGCTCATTTGCAGTCAAAGCAGCTAAAGCCTCTTGACGCTTGACTCTCTCTATCTCAACCTGTTTTCTACAAGCATCCATGAGATCTTGAAATGCTGCCTTAACGAGTGAGGGTTTTCTATTAGGAAGAGTACCGTCACTGAAAAGCTTGTCCCACATAGATGAGATATCACCATAACGCAGAATCGCCTTGTACATTTGTCTAACTTCTTTTTCAGAAAGAATGTTTAGATCTTCAGCTTCTTTGCGAGCAGTGGAACGACCACCTCTGCCTTTTGGCTTAGCTGTTACAGTAGATGGTTCATCATCTTCATCGTAATCATCGTCCATATCAGCATCATTGTCAGATTCAACTAATTTACCAGTTGATTTTAATGCTGCCTTACGCTTACCAAACAAACTAATTTGCTCAGACATAAATTCTTCTTCTTTGCGCTTCTGTTCTTCAGCCTTAATTTTGGCCAATTCTTCAGGTGGAATAATATCGTCCCATTTGACGTCGGCTTTATAATCTGTGACTTCGAACTGTCTTAAGAAATCCTCGCCACCCAAGTGAGATTGCGAAAATTGTGCCTCTGCTCCTACATGATCTTCGGCATGGTTCAAAACATCGTCCAAGTTCATATCTTCCAATTTTTTTTGGTTGTTGTTGTTTTTAAACATATTTCCTGCACCAAATTTTAAAATAGCAGAAAGCTCTGCAGAACTAGCATCCTTTTCACTTTCCGTTGTTTTCTTCTGATATGTGACACCCATTGAGATGACAGCGTATTCCAAGACCATTTTTCTTTTGGCACGCTCAAGAATTTCTTCTTCAACAGTATCTTTTGAAACAAATCGGTAAACCATGACATGGTTTTTTTGGCCAATACGATGAGCACGAGCCATGGCCTGTAAATCAGCTTGGGGATTCCAATCACTATCAAAAAGAATGACTGTATCAGCTGTCATCAAGTTAATACCCAAACCACCTGCTCTAGTACTCAACAGAAAGACAAAGTCTTCACTTCCTGGGGCGTTATAGTGGTCGATTAATGTTTTTCTAGTATAAGAAGGAACAGTACCATCAAGTCTTTGGTATTTATACCCCTTAATGGCCAGATAATCAGCCAATATGTCCAAAACCCGAACCATCTGACTAAATATTAAAACACGGTGTCCATCTTTTTTAAGACGAGTCAACAATTTATCTAGCAGAACCATCTTTCCACTATTCATAATAAGTCCTTTGATATATACTTCTTTGCTTCTTACTCCTCCATTACTAGCAATATATCGTTCTTCAGCATTAGGAAAAAGGTATGGATGATTAGAAGCCTTCTTAAGTTCAATCATGATATTTAAAAGACTCATCTGATTACCACCAGATGCTCCAGCATTCAAAGCTTCAAAGTTTCTAGAAATAATGTTACGGTAGTATTCTGTTTGCATATCAGACATTTCAACACGCAAAATACGCTCCGTTTTGGAGGGCAAAGATTTTTCAACATCTTTTTTTAGTCTTCTTAGAATGAATGGCTGCAAACTCTTGTGTAAGTCACGAATCAACTCTTCCTGATTCTCTGAGCCTGTCTCAAGGTCGATTTCTTCAAATTCCCGGAAAGAATTATTTGCTTGGCCTCCTTTTAGAAAGTTGATCAAAGCGATTAACTCTTTGATGTTGTTTTGAAGAGGAGTACCTGTGATCAAAAGTCGGTTGGCAATGCGTAATTCTGAAAGTGTGATTGCCAAATTGGATTCAGGGTTTTTTAATCTGTGGGCTTCGTCGACAGCTAAATATTGCCACTTAATAGCGCCCAATTCTGCTTTGTCTCTAATAGAGTATTCATAAGTGGTCAAAAGAACGTTGAACTTAACTTTCTTTGGATTGTTGTTGACAAAAAATTCGTAATGCCTTATTATTTTTCGTGATTCGTCATTACCATTATAAACGATGACGTTAAGATCTGGAGCCCAGAGCTCTAGCGTTTCTTGCCAAGCAGAAATTGTGGATAATGGAACGACAACTAAGAAAGGACCATTCTGTTTACGGGCATAGACAAGCCAGGACAAAAATGCAACAGTTTGTACAGTTTTACCTAGACCCATTTCATCAGCAAGAATACCGTTTTCGTTTCGTGACCACAAAAACGCCATCCAATTAAGACCAGTAAGTTGAAAATCTCGAAGTTCACCGCCTTTTACAAAACTAGGTTGTTCTGTAAGCTTCTCAAAGCGTGGTCTATTATTTTCATTGTAAATAGTGCTGTGGTAAGGTGCTATTTTGGAGTTGAGACGGGACTGGAACATTTCAACTTCTTTGGGTGCCATTTGAGCAATTAGCTCGGCATCTTCCCAAGTAGATAGATGATAAGTCAGACCTTTCCATTTAACAAAATATTCAAGCTTTGTATGATTAGTTTCAGTGGTTACTCTCTGTGATGCAACAATCCGCTCAACAGTTTTGAAAACATTGTATTCATCTCTGCGCTTGTTCATTTCAATACTGAAAGCTTCAAAGTCATCTTTAAACATGTCGGGGTCACTCAAATACAAGTTTTCAGGAAGAACAAAATTTTTGATGTAATTTTCCACACGTTTTACACCTTTCCTATTTTTAAGGTTATCATATGGTTCCCATGAATTGTGAATATGTGAAATTCCCTGCCACTTAATGAGATATTCAATATCCTTCTTAGGATCTCGTGAAGTTGCTCCCTCAATTTGCCTGTGATCAACAATAATGTCAATAGATTCTTTAAGGGCAAATAGAAAAAAAATAAAGTTAGAAAAAAAAAAAATTCAAAATAAAAAATAACAATAAAAAAATAAAATCTTACCAGTTGGATCTTCTACAATGTAGTCTTGAACAGCATTTGAATTAGCATATGCTTCATCCTCTGAATCCATAAGGTCGGCATCATCAATAGATGCATCAATGTTATAGTTGACAACTTTACTTTGTCTCGAAGAAAACCTTGTAGGGGTATACTGAGGAGTTGAAGAGCCAGATTTTTGAGTTTTTTGGCGTTTTCTTGAACGTCTTGATGCTTCTTTTTGAGTGTTAAAGAATTCGTCATCATCGTCCTCGTCGGATGAATTATTTTGTTTGCTGGAAGACGCATTAGGATCGTATAGAGAGAATGATTCATAAATGTCATCACTGTTACGAGAATGTTTTTTAGATTTTGGTCTCTTTTGTTTCCTTCGCCTTGATGCGTTTGTTATGTGATCGGAATCGTCTCCATCTTCATCACTATAATCAGAAATAACTGTAGATTTTTTTCTTGACCTACGAGGTAGCTCTTCTTCCACTTGAAACCTGTCTGGTGGGTTATGTGCCCTGGAGCTTCTTCGAAGACCATACAACGAAGGGTTTTCGTAAAAATCTGAAGGAATAGATGATTTTGTTGACATTATGATTATGATTTATAATAATTAAAAGGCGCGGAATCTGTCTTTTATGAAGTTAAATGTAAATAATGTTATTGAGTTATAGATAGTTATCAAATATCATTTCAAAATGAAAGACGTGAAAGCAGTATAATAGTCCAAGCCTGAAGCCAATAATTTGAATCTAGATTAATGAGTTAGAAATGTAAACATAAATCAGTATTTACGAAAAGCAAGATGGTAAAGAATATTAAATATTAAAACGCGATAATATACAAATATAAGAGAAAAATAATGCAATTAAATGGCAATAAAATTAGATATCTAAATTTATTATAAAAAATGTGCGAATAATAGTGAAAAGGCAATGATAAAAATCAAATGTCAAGTACTTTCAGATAATATTAAAGATCAGAAAACTTATATCTTTCTGGTAAAACCAAAAATAGAAAATGTACAAGTCAAAGTAGTGGTAGAAGAGTGGGAGCAAAGAATTGGGGAAACAAAATAATACTTACTCAATACAGAAAAATAGTTACAAACAACAATAACCACAACTAAAGTAAGTAAAATAAAAGTTGTACTTTGATAAAAAAGTTTAAAAATGAATGAGTACGAAGAAATGGCGTGTAAATAGTGAGAGAACGTGGATGAACAAAGTCAGAATCAAATCAAAAATTAACGTGCGAAGGGCAGGCAGTATAAAAGGAAGGAAACTATGACATTAAACAGAAAAATTTTTTTCTGTGGTGGCAGCGCCAACAAAAAATTATAACAAAATTTTATTTGATTTCCATTGGCTGAACAAGGATGGATACCAGTCACCATATCCAACATGGCAACCATACCTTCTATTCAACAACGGCAATATAACTACAAAAAATACAATAATACATATATATCAAGAGAAGCATAAAAAAAAAAAAAAAAAAAAAAA
>CBXB010000114.1:32682-64135 GCA_000817185.1 Magnusiomyces clavatus CNRMA 12.647
CTTTTTTTTTTTTTTTTTTTTTACTTTATTTCTATGTTTCTTTTTAAGGCTGTATCAGTAAATTTTTTAAAGAATTCTAACTTTGTTACTGCTCCTCGAAGGTTTATATCAAAAATGTCTACCGAACTTACTCATCCTTCAATTAAAGACGGTTGGTTTAGAGAAATCTCTGAAACTATGTGGCCAGGTGAAGCCATGACTCTTCGTGTCAAGAAGGTTCTTTATGCTGCTAAATCTAAATATCAAGACGTAAGTTCAGAAAATAGTCAATTAAGGTTGTAAAACCGAAAAAAATGATATAAAACAGTTATTATAGACAATTGATAAGAATTGAAGAGCTCAATGCTAACATAAAATTGTATTTATAGATCCTTGTTTTTGAATCTACCGACTACGGCAATGTTTTGGTTTTGGATGGCGCTATTCAAGCTACCGAACGTGACGAATTTTCTTATCAAGAAATGATCACTCACCTTGCTCTCAACTCTCATCCAAACCCAAAGAAGGTTCTCGTTGTTGGTGGTGGCGACGGTGGTGTTCTTCGTGAAGTTCTTAAGCACAAGACTGTTGAACAAGCTGTACTCTGTGACATTGATGAAATGGTCCCCCATGTTTCTAAACTTTTTTTGAAAGACATGAAGAAGGGATTTGAAGATGAACGTGTCACCGTTCATATTGGAGATGGTTTTAAATTCCTTGCCGAATACAAAAACACTTTTGACTGTATTATCACTGACTCCTCTGATCCAGAAGGTCCAGCAGCCTCTCTTTTCCAAAAGCCTTATTTTGAACTTCTTTCCGAAGCTCTTACTGAAGAAGGTGTCATTACTACTCAAGCTGAAAGCATCTGGCTTCATTTGGACATTATTAAGGATCTTAAGAAGGCTTGTAAAGCCGTTTTCCCTGTTGCTGAATACGCTTACACCACCATCCCAACTTATCCATCTGGCCAAATTGGATTCATGGTCTGCTCTAAGAACCCCAAGGCTAATGTTCGTATTCCTCTTAGAAGTTTCGATGATGAAGAAAACGACAGAATCAACAAGTATTACAACAAGGAAATTCACTCTGCTTCCTTTGTTCTTCCAACATGGGCTCGTAAGGCTCTTGAAGAAGTTAACTAATGTGTTTATATAGGTTCTATACATATATAATAATAGTTTTTAATAATTCATACGGTTTTGCTTAAATCAAGTCTTTTATATTAGAACTATTGCCAATATTATTAGATGATTCGTATCATCATTTATGCTTTTTATTTTTTTTATATACTTTTGTTCTTGTATTATTATATTGAGTGGATGCATGTCTTGATTTCAGCTCGTTGAAAACCCTGCTAAAGTTATTCTCCATGTTAATCATATAGCTTACCTAATCACATTGTGTTATAACCCCAACCCTGATTTAAAATATTTTTGAGACAGTTGATGGTTTTTTTATTTTCATCTTGTATAGCAAATTGATGCAATTACTATTATTTATTTATTATCTATTCCTACAACAAAATGAACTCAGATTCAATAATATTACCAGGAGAAATATCAAAGCTAAATCAAATCATAGATGAAAATCCTTCAGTACGTCTTGGTCCAGGTTTGTTTCAAAATGCAGTTACAGACCCAGTTCCAGTTAAAGCTGGTTATTTGACATCAAGTCGAGCTGGAAAAAATAGCTCTACAGTATATATCGAAAACAATAGTAAAAGGGTAAGCTAATCTATATTGTCTTTGTTTATCAAAGAAAATAATAACTAATAAATGTTTTTGTTTTGTCTCGGTATAGTATATTCCGGCATTAAGAGACAATGTAATTGGTGTTGTACAAGCCAGGCATTCAGAAGGATTCAGAGTTTTGTTACAAGAATTTAGCCAACCAGTTCAACTGGGTCAATTTGCATTTGCAAATGCTACAAAAAAAAATCGCGTTAATTTACAACCAGGCTCAATAGTATATGGCAGAATCTCTTCAGCGGATCCCAATATTGAAACAGAAATGGAATGTGTAAACTCATCGACAGGTCAGGCAGATGGATACGGTGAATTGAAGGGTGGATATCTGATTGATGTATCTCTAGCGTATGCAAGGATGCTACACTTTAAAGGGGGTCCTTTGCTGATAGCTTTAGGGAATTTGGTCAGTTTTGAAATTGTTATCGGACTGAATGGTAAAGTTTGGATAAACGCAAGCGACGTACTAACTACTTGGAAAATTGCTCGATGCATTGAATTGGGACAGAAATGGAGAGTGGAAGATATAGAAGAAAATGTTGCTAAAATACTAAACTCTTGAACTCACTTATATTGGCTTAATAATAATGGTATGATATATAAATAAATATTTAACTGATAAAAAATAAAAAAAATTAAAAAAGTATCTAAACGTTTAACTGTTTCCCTGACTCCAGTTAACATAATAATCAAGTGTACTTGCAGGTACTATATTGTCTTCACTTCCAGAACATAAAACTGTTGGCTCTGATGGGTTGTATATGTCCAATTCATCAATTTCACTAATCAAACTATCTTTGGGATGGGAAAAAGAGAAAATATTCAACTCACTTTCTTCAGTGTTATTTAACGGTTTCATATGCGAGATGTTGTAAGTATATTCATAAAACTTTTTATCTAGAGGTGTTATGGTTTCTGTAAGCCTATCATAAACCTTAAGAGACTTGCTGTATAGGTTTAGATTTTTTAAATTAGTATTGCTGTCGTCATTATTATGACTTGAAAAACCACTCTTTGATGCATGCATTGGAGGGTAAGAAATTGTCGAAAGTAAATTAGCTCTTCCCGATGAGCTATAGTCTTTGACAGGAGCCATCAGCTTCTCAACATCGGTATATTTGCTGTATGTATGCATATCTTCCTCAGGAACATAGAAATTCTTATTGGGGTCCAGTACATCTGCAGAAGATTTGAATTCTTCAGAAAAGTGTTCATAAGGATCCAGTGAAACATAAGAGTCACCTATATTGGGGTCAACTCCTACAACAATACTTCCTCCAAGTGATGAGTTGGTACTATTAAGACGTTCTTTGCGAATATCATGCTTTTCGCTGTCATCACCTTTCAGACCTACCCAAAGCCTTGCTGGCTCAGACAATAGTCTATGAAGAGAAGGTCTTTTATAAAATTTGGATGAAGCTTGAACAAAGGCTCCAAAACCTGACGCAGTTTCAGAGCCGTTGTTAGTGTATGAGGTAAAAGAGTTATTGTGGTTTTGGGAATTCAAAGATGAAGAGGCATTTTCAAGTTTTTCCATTTCATGTGATTTGTGGTTTTGTACAAGACTTTCAAGTTCAACATTTGTTGATGTTTTGTGAATCTTATGGTGTTCCAAAATTGTTGATATAACACGAGGGCTACTTTTCAAATTTCGTTCATCCTGCAGCTTAGACTTTTCTTTTTGTTTATTTGACCGATGAAGTGTCACTGGTTTTCGTGACTTAAATGGGTCATAAGAGGAATCAGTCACATCATTTGTTTGAGGAACGTAGCGCAAGGTTGAATTCATGTTGAAAGCAAATAAGTTTTGAAAAGAAGTAATTAGTCTCGGTTTGTAATATTCGTTCCAATAGTTATCGAAATAACCCAATCGTTGATAAAAAATTCTTTGGATAAACATTTCATTGATCCTTGGATCTTCATAGGTGGAAAATAAGTGTTTTAATTCATCTAATTGTTTTTCAACTCTGCTAGGCATAGGTTCAAGATTACAGGGAGTCCACCATTTGATATAACTTCGGCGGAATTTTTTACGAACAGAAAGATTGTTGTGAAGGTAGTAATCAGTAGACAAATCCCATAATCTGGGCTTTCCCTCTTCCCATTTAAAATTTCCCAAAAATAAATTGATTGCGTCCTGTCTTTGAGAGTCTACAAAAGAGTTGCTGTAGAATCTTCTAATGCTTTCAATCAAATCTCTTGAGTGACTAGACCATTGATTGATTTTTCTATAAGTCTCCATAGTATTTACCAAATGAGAACCGCCATATTGTAGAGCAATAGTGTCGCCGTGGTCATGAAACATTTCTGTTAGCAAATTGACCGCATCGGAATCATAGTCAATTTCGGTACCTGAAATAACATTTAAAGCATGCAATTGATAACCAAGAGCCTTTTTTCCAATCACAAATTGAGCTGCATTTGTCCGATCTAGACAGTCTATACAATTTGTACGACATATACCACTCTGTATTTTCATGTCTTTAGCATTTTTACCATTGTGAAAAAATCCAGTTTCTTGTAAAGTAATCTCTGCGTAGTTTTCAAGAAATTTTATAACATCTTGATCTCGACTTTTTGAAGCTCTACTCATGTCCCATGCAGTATAGACTATTTTTTTGTCATCTGGAAGGAACTGGTTCAAATAGACTATACAGTTGTTAAACAAATTTCCCAATTTTGTTTCTCTAGGATGTTTCTCTCTCCGCTTTATAAGATTCAATATTCTTATTCTGGGCCCATACCTTTTAAACATATCATCAAAATGTAAAGCGGCAGCAGAAAAAAAAGGATCAGGAGCATCAAGCTCTATGGGGGGCTTTGGAGACATATTTGTAACATCCTGAGACCAAAACAAAGGAATAGATCCTCTATGTTGAACATACGATGTGTATCTTGGATTGTTGAAAAGACCAGTTTTGGGATCATGAAAAGATGATGTGTTGATGTCGGCAACAATCTGCTCGGTTTCTACTTCATTAGCCACTTTGCCGTCAACATTTGCTCCTCTTTTGAGAAATCTTGCACCTGCAAAATACTGAGATCTTCTGGCTATTATTGTAATGTAAATTGTTCTTCCAAACACATTAATTTTTGCTTGATCCATGAAGCCATGGATAATTGGTAGACACCAACGGATGGAGTTTTCAAAGCTAGCAATCATTGGCTTTAACAACGCGTGATTCCAAACAAACATTTCATTGTAGTCTTTGAAAGTTTTTCTTTCTTTGCGATTTCCCACGTTGCTTTTTTCTCGAACAAGATTTGTTTGTAACGTCTGGGTGATATCATATGTATAACTAAAATAAAACGTTTTACTTAAATCAAGACTTTGAAAAGTTGTGAGATATCTATTTTCTTCAGAGCGTCTATCAGGCTGCTTATACAAACTGCTATGACATAGAGGGATTAATTGGGTGTCGTCAATATGATAAACGTAATGGCCACCCAATAGAGCAACCGTACTTCTTTTAGTTATTACTGACATGTAGAATCCTTGAGTGAACCTGATGAATCCCATTATACCCCAGGCAGTCAACCGCTTAGTAAACCCTCCATTATTCTTATTCTCGTCTTCTAAAGCAGCCAAGATTTCTATGACTTCATGCCGATTATATGCACCACCCTTCTCTGATATTGAGAGCTTATCTTTGGGGGCAGTTAGGTTGATTTCCAAAATTCGAAATCTCGTTTCACGGGCATTTGAGCCAACAATATAAAAGTTTGTCTTGGTTTCATACAATGTAAATTTTTGCAGTAGAAATAAAACTTTGGATCCTTCCTTATCTTTTTTTTGTTGGGGAATCGGTTGTTTAAAGTCTGTAGATGCCTGTGGATTTTGGGAGTAAGCAATATCAAAATTATCATAGTCTTCAGCCGTCGGCATCTGATCTGGATAAAAATTTGACGGGTCAAATCCTGGGGCTTGAAGTTGCGGTTGTTGAGCAAACGCTTCTTGGTTGGGGTCAAACTCAGGGGGTACACCATTTAATGAATTTGGATTAGATTTGTCAGGTAATAGATGATCTCTTATAGCAATGGAAGAGTTTCCCATACGATCTGCATAATTGAGGTCTGTTTCTTGAATGCTACTCATATTGTTAGGATATGCATCTTCTCTATTCGTGTATGTGAGTTGGGTGTTATAAATACAAATTTAAAGGTGGTTTGGAATTTTTTCAGCCTTACCTCCATTTAGAATCTTCAGCAACTAAATTAATAGCAACTATAAATAATAAAAATTTTTGACAAAATTTCAACTATTTTGTTATCATCTATTGCATAGATCAATATGACTGAAATCATCAACAAACTTAAGCCAAAACGGCATGTGAAAACAAAGATAGAAAACAGAAATGAAAAAATTCAAGGTACAAATGACTCTTCTATTGTTTCCAAGCGATCAGTTGAAAGACTGTATTGGTCAAAGAGAAGTCCGGGGATTACAAATAGGCATGGAAAAGAAAAAAAAATTGAATACTTTCGCCCGTTTGTTGCAAAACCTCAAAGAAGATCACCAACTATCAATAGAGGATACTGGACACGAATGGAAGCAATAATAAACCATATTCAGTTTGCAATAGACTCAGCTAATGGCACAAAAACAATAGTTGTAGGACTAGGAGCGGGATTTGATCCATACCCATTTCAATATCTAAATGAAATGCTGCATCCATTGGATGATAGCGTTATTTTTGTTGATGTTGATTTCCCAGACCTGATCAAAAGAAAGAAACAGATGATCTTGCAAGCTCCCGAAATTTTGCGAATTATTGGAGAGCCACAAACAATCTCGGATCATTTAAAATCAGCTGTTCAGTTAATTACACCTAAGTATATAGCACTAGGTTGTGATTTGACTAAACTTGATGATCTCACAAAAATACTTAGCCAGCTTTTTGATGTTAAGTCAAGTAATTTTGTATTTACAGCAGAAGTATCAATCACTTATATGCCGCAAAAAGACGCGGACAATGTAATTGCTTGGACGTCAACTTTCTCTCATTCAAGCTTTATTTTGTTAGAGCAAATTCTACCTGCAGGAATGGATCACCCATTTGCTCAAACAATGCTCAAACATTTTAACAATTTAAACACTCCTTTAAACAGCGTTCTTACTTATCAAACTGTTGATAGCCAAATAAATCGATTTAAATCACGCAATTGGAAAACTGTAGATGCATCTGATTTATTCCAGTTTTACGAGCATGCCATTACCAAAGAACAAAAAGAATTTTTAGACACAGTAGAGCCATTTGATGAATGGGAAGAATTCATATTATTTTGTCAGCACTATGTGATTTTATATGCTACAACCGAAAATCGTTCTTCACCATTTTATGTTAATACAGCTGAGAATCATATAAAACTCTCAAAAGAATTGACATCTTTGAGCATAGATTTTAAAGCCGGATCCTTTCGTTATCACAAGAAATATATGTCCGGGTGCAGATACGACAATGAGTCTATCTTGATTAACGGTGGGTTATCAACATCAAGAACAAACAACAGCTCTTTAATTTCTACAAATGGCAATAAAGTATTACATATATCAAATGAGCCTTTTAGGGAGCGTATGTGTCATTCATTGGCAAACCTAGGAAATGATACATTTATTTTGACTGGAGGAAGATTAGCTCCTGACAAGCCTTTGAGTGATTGCTGGATGCTCAAGAATAACAAATGGACACAACTAGAAGATATACCATTTCCAAAATTTAGACATCATTCAGTTGTTTCTAAAAAAGGAAATCTATTAGTATTTGGAGGAAAGGGATCAACCAAAAATATGATGGATTGGTTGATGTATGAAAATAATTCATGGAAATTTATCAAAGGAAATCTTGAAATACCTAACCTGTATGCAAGTTCGGTAGCTTGGAAACAAGAACTCAACAAAGGATATATATTTGGAGGGTTTTCAAATGACAATACCTTGAGTTACAATGTGTATGAGTTTCAGTTATCATCAGATGAAACCAAGATTGAAATTACAGAACTAACAGACTGCATTTCGTCAGAAGAGAGAGTTTATCTTAGCAGATTGGGGGGGAAGGCTACATTTTTGAAAAACCACATTATTATTGTTGGAGGTGTTACTGATAGCAGAGCCATAAATTTGGACGCTTCCGTTTTAAAATTTGATCCTTTGACAGGGAAGGCTACATCTTTGACCCCATATATTTCAGAAAGTTCTAAGTTTCCTTTATATGTTGGGTTTGGTTTAGATCTGATAGACGATAAACTGATTGTTTATGGCGGAGGGGCTGTTTGTTTTTCATTCGGATCATATTGGAATGATGGTGCCATTGTTTTATCTATTGGCTCTTCTGAAAAAGTTGTGTCACTCCACTTGATTCATACTTCAACACCATTGCTGGATACTAGACCTATTGAGAAACCTATTTTGCCAAAAAAAGATACATCCAAAGTTTATGAGAATAGTCCCAAATCTTTGGAAACCATTGTGCTTGATCAAGTGTGTAAAAGTTTTCCAGAGTTTCTTTCAAAAATCTATAAGAATCAAACTCCAGTATGCTTTTCAAAACTTGATCTTGGTGATTGTTTAACAAAATGGAAAGATCCGGAATATTTATCAAATGCAATTGGGAATGAGAAAAAAATTGTAGTACATTCTTCTACTGTTGAAAATATGAATTTTGTTGCAAAAAACTTTGAGTACAAAACCATGGAATTCGGCTCATTTATTAATGCTGTTTTTGCCAAGGATGACATTGAAAAAGAAAAAAAGAGAGCAAACAAATTATATTTACGCTCACTATCAAACACAAACCCCAAAACTAAACCAGCAAACTTTTTCCTAGACTATCCAGAACTTGCCAATGATTTCGTCTTACCATCGGCATTAAAAGATTTAAAAGATATACAGTTCTCATCTCCACTTAGAATTGCTACTAGCGAAACATCAATCTGGTTGCATTATGATGTCACAGCTAATGTATTGTTTCAGATTGTTGGTCATAAAACAGTACGCCTTTATCCTCCTTCCGATGCACAGTATTTATCATTTCCCGAGGGATCCTCTACTTCTCTTATTGATAATATTTTTGAATACAAGGATGCCAATGGACCAATTCATCCTCTTGAGGTTGAATTGGGTCCGGGTGATGCTGTTTTTATTCCAGCATGTTGGCTTCACGCTACGAAATCTAAAGAATCTTCTATATCATTAAACTTTTTCTGGAAAGATTTGAATGAAAAGAACTACGGTGTTGGTAAAGACGTTTATGGAAATAAAGACTTGTTACCTTATGAAAATGGTCGTAACGCCATAAAAAAGGTTTTTCGTGAATTTCAAGATCACAACGATATTCCAACGGAAGTTAAAAGGTTTTACTTATTAAGATTAGCTGATGAGTTCAAAAAATCTATAGAAAGCGATTTTTAGACGCTGAGATAAAATAAAGTTGAAAATTGTTGCAGTTAAAAAAAACCAACGTAAATAAATATTAAAAATAGTTCTCTTCTCATGCTTTGGATAACTGTTTTATATGTACACTCTAATCACACCAGTAATATCTGCAGATATAACCATTTGATATGGCCTGTGCAATATGGCAATATCCATTATAGACGCATAGTGATTTCTGGCTAAATCTTGTTGTTCAGCGGCAATCACAGTGGTTCGGGTAGGCTTAGGCGGGCGAGAGGTCTTTGCAGGAGTACTAGGAGAAACATCACAAGTGGAAGAAGAGTCATGAGATTCTCCAACGGTAGACTTTTCGGCAACAACTTTTATTGAGAAGTTGTTGTAAGCTTGAAAAAAAGTAGGTGGTTTTGTATTTGTAGTCAACCCACTAACAATAGTGGAAAGATTGACAGAATTTAGATCCCAAAAACGGACCTTTTTATCTGCCCCGCCTGATAGAATGTGTATGTGAGGTTCGTCATCTTTGCTTCCTTTGGAATCAATACCGACAGCCATGCAAAATAAATCTGACGATTTGGAAGCAAGATCAAACTGCTTAGAAACCATAGATTTATGTTTTTCGGTGCCAAGTTCCTCAAAACTAATTGCATTGTAGCTTTTAGTTTGGTCTATTGATGCAGCGTTGGTGTATACTCCATGACAAGTCATATCTGTGATATCCCAGATTGTAACTTCATTTTTGCTAGTACCACCCAACATGCAGAACTTTCGCTCCTTTGATCCAGGTAAAAAATCTAAACGGTATATAGGCGTTGAATTTTCAAAAGTCCATGATTTAGCTAAGACATTAAAACGTAGGTCGTACAGATCCAATACACCTTGTTGTGTTCCTACAAGCATCCAGCACTTTCGATAATCAACCAAAAAGCAAGTTGGTATTCCATGGTTGAGAGGAGAATCAAAAGAAAACTCTTCTTTTAGTGTGCTAACATCTAGCCCTATGATTCTTGATTTGGTAGTTGTCATGATGAGAACTGAAGATCGATTTGTTTTGACATGTTTCATCCAAGTTGAATACTCATCTTTTTTCAAATCATAAGTTTTCAAAGGAACAAATTTCTTGAACCGCACTCGAGATGCGTTTTTTAGTAGTGAAACATCTACTCGAATAAAAGAAATCTTTCCTGTGGATAAAGAAGCTGCAAAGGTGTAAGAGTTTGCCATGAAACAAATGAATTTGACTTTTGTTTCTGGTCCATATGAGAACGTTTGTGTAGATCTGTTAATAACGTTTTTCTCAAGTCTTGCACAATCCCATATCTTGATGCTTCCATCGTCAGAGCAGGTCAAAAAAAACGAATGGTCTGGAGAAACTACTATTTTATTTACTGCGGCAGTGTGTTCCACAAATCGCGAAGCCAAAACCCCGCTAGGCCTCCAAGTTGATTTTGCACCATATATGGATAGACTATGAAAATTATCTGCATATAGAACTGGAATGACCTGTGGTCCAAATTCTGCAGGTTCTGTTTTACCATGTATAACATTCTGTGCAGATAAAAACTTGGAAATATACATATTAAGCTGCTGCTCTTGAAGATTAGATGAAAAGGTTGGAGATTGCGTACTATTTGGTTTTTGAATTGAAGAAAAAGGTTGCTCAACAGTGCCATAGGCTTGAGTTGTGTTGGTTCCTATAACAGCTACTGAAGGCTCTGCAGTTGCGCCGTGCTGGTCAACTGTACTATCACCTAATAAAGTGGACACCATAAAATTGGGTTTTGAATCCTTATTCACCTCTACAACAGTTTCTTTCAAGGCCGACTTTATTCCATCAAAATTAGATAGTGCATCACTCAATGAATCTTTGGTTGTTGGCCTAGAAGAATCATCTTCATTATCCCAATCGTAATCGCCAGTTATGAATTTGAATCTATCAGGCTTGATTCCTACAGACTCTACTGTAATAAAGTTATTTAGTAAATCCTGTGATTTCCCTTTTTCCCCCTTTGCTAAATAATTATCGTTTGATATGGGTTTTTGTGTTGAAACTATAGTTGCAGCTAATTTGTATATATGATCCTCTAATGCCTTGATTTTCCATAAGTCCTCTTCTCGACCTCCTTTTTTCTTCAATTTTCCAACCCACAGTTGATCTTCGGAAGAAAGTATAATTTTTTCTGTAGAATTCAGATACATTGTTGTTGTTTGTTCTGAAGATGATCTATCAGTCTCAGCCTTTTTAGCAGCAGACTTCCAAAAAATAGATTTCTGTGCTTTTGAAGCCCAAACAATTGCCCAATTAAAAAGAGACCGAGAAAGAGGTTGCTTAATATGAAAAGTTATGTTAGCTTGAGAAAACTCAGTAATATCATTCTCTAAATATGATCTAAGAATTGGATATAACATGCAATAAATCTCTGCTGCTGACATCCAAGTAGTTGATGATGATACAAAACTGACAGCTGCATTACGAATCCATAAATTGGGATGAACAGTGTATCTAACAGAAATCTCGAGAAGGCTCCATATACTTTTTTCTCTGATAAGTCCAAGTTCTGCAAACGCTTTGTATGCCTCAAAAGTCTTTGCAATGACAAACTCCTCTGTATCATTCAAGGCTTGAAGAGTCAAAGGCTGAATATACTCTTCTAAAGCAACCGGACCAATAAATGGACCTAAACCGATAATTGAATCAAAAAACTGTGTTTTAAGTGAATAATCTGGATCATTCAAATATGTCAATATGTGGCTTAAAACAATGTCGTTTGTTTTTTGTTTGCCAAAAAAAAGGCATAGTGGAACAACTTCACGTAAAATAGCTTTCTTTACTGAGGTATCTTCATCGGATAATAATGCAATAGTATGCTCTTCAAATTTTTCTACTAATCCTTGTCTGTTGACGTCAAAAGGAATTCTTCCAAATCGAGATCCGTTTTCTGTTTCAGGATCATATGAATCAAAAATACCAGATGTTTTTAAGACTTGACTCATCTCCAAAAATCTCAAAACTATCTGTCCCAGACTTGGAAAACATGAAGCGTACATAACTCTTACAAAAACTGATTTTTTTGGATTACTTCGTAAAATTGTATCAAGCTTAGGAAAAATATATTCCAAAAAAATTTCTCCATTAAGCGGAGTTATGGTTGTAACCATCCCTAGTAGTTTAATCATGTTTCGAATTGCAGATGCCTGAACAAGTTCTGACGGATCATCAAGCAGAGTAAGAAGATAAGGAAGACATCTATCTAATTTGGCGTCATCATTTATCATTTCACCCAATGCAATAATTAAATCGCACCCTTTAATCTTTAAAGAAGAGTTAGAAACATTTCTAATAGTGGACAAAACTATTGATAATATAATCAAAGCTCCATCATCTCGAGTGACATTCATAGATAAATCTTGTTTCTCAATAACTTTCCGAGTTCCAGGAAGCTCCAAAAAATTAGGAAGCATATGCTTATTGTTGTCTAGAATGGCTGCAGTAGCATCCTCTAGTGTAACTTTAAATCCCAAATTTGTAGTGATATCTGTGAAATTGTTGTATATGTATGACATTCTATTGTCTAAGAAAAGATGAGGCTTAAACGGCTTGCCGTTACTATCATATTGATTTGTCATTGATACATTTCCCACAAAATCATAGAGAAAATTGTAAAAATAATCAGGAAATAATTTATGCTTAAACTCTGTCAAGTAATGAGATGCTGTTTTGCGAGCCTCAGGATCAACGTTTATCATTTGGGTAATCATTTGCTTCACAAGTTCATTTTCAATTCCTTCAAGTGATGGAGTATAGTCACCTTTTCGATATTTGAAAAGCTGAGCTAGATTAAATATGTGAGTTCCTTCTAAAAACAATTCAGCAATTACACATCCAAGACTAAAAATATCCATAGATGGTGTAATACCGCCATGTATGATCTCTTCAGTTGAATGAAACCTTTCAGGTGCAAGATAGCATGATCTTCTCTGAGATGAGTCGAAGAAAAAATAGAATTGTGAAGGATCAGTTTCAGGAATAAAAGCTGGCTTAAATGGTGCAAAATCAGACAAATAAACCCAGTTCCAAGAAGTAACTAAAATATTTTCTGATTTAATGTCGCCATGGTACACGTTTGCCTGATGACACTTATTTAAGCAAGTCAGCAACTGAAAAACAATCCATAGCTTTTCTATCGGCTCTAGAAAAGGACGGGTGCTAGAGGTATAAAAATGGTGACATGGTTAAGATTTGATGTTTTTAGTATATAATAACATTTACTCATTATTAAATCATACCTGATTCGATCATATAAGTTTGTTTTGATGTATTGTCTTACTAAGTATCCGGCACGATCTGTTTCTAGAAACCTTGAATAAGGAAGTGCATTATCAACATTTAAAAGAACGCTTCTTTGGCCTGGGATTTAGTATTATTAATATAAAAATATTAGTATTACTAGTTTTAAAAAGATATCTAAATTATGAAGAGTGCTAATACATACGAAGCATCTCGCGATAAACA
The DNA here is from genome assembly GCA_000817185.1 of Magnusiomyces clavatus CNRMA 12.647. Lineage (NCBI taxonomy): Eukaryota > Fungi > Ascomycota > Dipodascomycetes > Dipodascales > Dipodascaceae > Magnusiomyces > Magnusiomyces clavatus. The sequence goes on from CBXB010000114.1 coordinate 46,313, forward strand.
TCAGACAGTGATATGTCTTGGCTTGGTTTGATAAATACTTTCACAACAACTAGACCACCTTCAGCAATGCCTTTGACAGTTTTTAAAAATCGAGCATTTCCCAAGTTTCTATCATATTGTACTGTTTGTAGTTCGGAAATGTAGGCATCAATGGCGACTGTTGTTGAAGTGGGGGTTGTAACCGATAGTTGATTGCCCATTTTGTACTACTTGAGTAAAATAGCTGATATTAAGTCGGTACTTTTGCTTATTGACAAAAAATTTACCATCAATTTGCCATCAAAATTTTAACTAAATATTTTTTGGGCCAGATTGTTAAGAGTATTAGACGTTAAACAGAGACTTTGATCAATTTGGTGGTAACTATTATTCGAATTCTGAATAGCACATTATTTAGGCCAAAACGTTAAGCCGTATTCTGCCCTAACCCTAAAGATATCTACAAAATTAAACAATATCGAAAAAAACATAAAATTGTAACAAGACCCATATTAGGTTTTAACCACAATTGAACCCTTTTTTTTCATTGGATTAGTGTGAAGTTGACAGAAAGTTTTTCTAGCAAATCCAAGCATCCAATTTTAATGATGTAATTTAAATTAATATATTACATAATTTATATAAGTTGAAGATTTTTTTCTCTAACCATAACTAACTGAATTACAAAGAGTCATAGTGATCAAATAATGATCAAATTGAGAAAAATAAAATCAATGATTGGGCTACACCAAATCAGTATAGCCTAATACTTAAAAAACAATTATGTGGAATATCGATAGAGTCTACCATGAGATTGAGTTGCTCCTTGTCTTTTCTTGTATGCGCTACCGGTTTCATTTCTGACCTCTCTTCTAAACGATCTAACTTCTTCTCTTAAAGCACATTCCAATTCATGTTTATTAAGTTTTTCAAAAGAGAAATCAAAATACTCTTTGGAGAGTGGTTCGTCATCTAGGTTGCGAAAGGGTCTTAAATATTCGTGGTCCAAACACTCTTCTGCATTTGGTCTGGTATCCGGATCAAATTTCAATAACGTTTCAATAAGATCAATCGCCCCCGGGTGGCCTCTTGGGTATAACTCACTAAAAGGGATTTTGGGGTATTTAACAGAAGATGCAAAAAAGTCCCATGCGTAAATTGAGGCAATTCTGATCACAAGCTCCTTATTTGGAGTCCCCAAAATTTGGGTAATCGCTGTTAATTGAGTCAAGTGGTCACGACCCTTAAATATTGGTCTCCTTCCTAACAATTCACAAATAATGCATCCAACTGACCACATGTCAATAGAAGTTGAATAGTTTTTTTGTGAAATAATCAACTCTGGAGCTCGATACCATCTAGTGGCTACATATCGGGTAATTTTAATTCGTTCACTCTCAGTGTCCTCATTAATTCCACGAGCAAGACCAAAGTCACAAATTTTAATAAGTCCTTGAGCATTGACTAAAATATTGCCTGGCTTCAAGTCGCGATGGATGACTCTAGCTGAATGAATATACTTAACACCACACAATATCTGATAAGTTATACTTTGAACATGAGCATCTGTTAGCTCAATCGGTCCCTGAATGACTCTGGCAAGATCCAAATCCATCAATTCTTGGTAACAATATAAACCATCGTAAGGGGCTTGAGTCACCATATCTAGGTCAAAAAGAGTGATAATCTAAAACAAAAAATTCAAGATTCAAAATTGTTAGTAAGGTGGAGTTACAATCATAACTTTTCTCTTTAAACATCTATCGTAGATGTAGAATTTTTACTATAGTCAACATTTCTATGGCCTCTGAAGTGGCGCATAAGTCTAAGTTCTCTCATTGCCCTTTTAACCAGGGTTTCGTTTGTAAAAATCTTCATGACCTTTTTAACTGCAATCTTTCGACCTCCAGAGTTGTTGAGAGAGCTGGTTTCGTAGGCCAAACAAACCACGCCATATGTACCCTTCCCTAAAACCTTGGTGACTTTGTAGCGGCTATCAATAGCAAACTCAATATCATCGTAATGAGTCCTTAACACGGACATTGAGTCGTGATATTGAGACATATTTAAATGAATATAATAATAATAAAATCTCAAGAGTAAAAATAAGAAAATAAAATATAAATAGAGCCTTAATGAAAATGATAATATTGTGTATAGATGAAGAATATAAAAAGTATACGTAAAAAGAATAGACGTATCATAACTATTATTCGAATTTATCTTCATAGTGCAGTTACAAAACAGATGTAACTAATTTTCACGTGAGTTAATTAAACCTACCAATTTAGACACTTTCTTTTTTGGCTTTTTTGAATTTATTTTTAAATTACGAATTCACACTGTATCAATTAACAAACTTCTTATCTCGACTACAGATAGTTGCAGTACAAGCTGCTTTGAAAGAGCAAAATTTCAGTCAGCTTACAAACTTTTAATTTACTCCCTAATTTCTGATTTTTGTCTTTTGTTTTTTTTTTATTTCCTTATTTGAAAAAGGATTAAAAAATAAAATAAAAATAATATCAATACGGTTTAAACATTATCGGAATTTGCTCAAACCCCTTCTCCAAAGACTTCAACCTGCAAATCTCGGACTATAAATACCACCCTTCCAATCACAAATAAAAATTCTTGCTAGTTTCCCGATTTTGTGTATTTATCTCTCGTATCTATAGCTTCAATACAAAACCACTTGTATTGTTTTTATTCTTTTTTTTTTTTTTTTTCGAACTCTCACCCTTACATTATACTACATATTCACAACAATTAAAAAAAATGTTATTTGCATCTAAAAAACCTACTTTTTTCTCTGTTAGTGGTTTATTCAATCAACAATGCGCAAAAACATATTCTCGAAGTCCTCAAACCCTGCTGAGATATCGAAAATACGCTACTGCTGCTAGTGATTCAAACAAAATCAATTCAGACATACCTGACTGGCCTTCTATTTCTTATCCTACACCATATGAAATCTTTCATACGACGAAAACCAACTTTGATAAAAAAGCTATCAAAAAAACATTTCACAAACTAGCAAAATTATATCATCCAGATTCTACCTCCTCAAATATCCTCAATATAACAGCAGAAGTTCGTAATGAACGGTTTAAAAAAATAGCTGCTGCCTACGAAATTCTCAAAGACGACCAAAAACGAAAAGATTACGATCTTTTCAACAAAGGTTGGGAAGACTCTCCTAGAGTACGACTAAATCAAAACTTTTATGGTAGAGACTTTACAAAAGCTACCAGATATAATACAAATATAAACGAAGATGATCCTTGGGCTGACTTTCATAAAGACTATCGTGACAGCCAAAAATATCAAGATCCAGAGTATCAAAAACATCAAGCGGCCCAACACAAGCGTGTGGCATTGTACTTACTTGTTGGATCTCTTTTTGTGGGGTTTTTTCAGGTATTTTATCTTATGGATCAAGCTGGCGAAGACATCCAGCGCAGAAACGTTCACTCTCAGAAAGCATATCAAAATCTTCAATTGGCAATGACTAACTATGGATTTGGCAACAGCAGAGAAGAAAGAATCAACCGGTTTTTGGCTCATAGGCAAACCGGTGGAATGTATGACAACTCAAAAGACAGGGAAACTGGTCAAACTAGCATTACTGCATTTCTACCAGGAAGTAACACAAAGCTTCAATCCAAAATATTAGAAGATTCTCAAGCGAACTTTAATAATCAAAGCACTGAAATTGTCAATCCAAATGAATAAAACAATTACCATTTAGATACAATCATAGTGTTTTGTAGGTGCGAGATTTTTTTATTGCATAAATTGGTAGACGTTAAATATCATTTTTAAATAGTATATATTGTAGTAATCAACCATCCAAAAACTTTTTTAGGAATATTTTGCAATGAATAAATCAAGCAAAATATAGAATATATAATCGAGTCAAATTTACTTAAACTCATCTTTTAATTTCCATACTTTTTTCGAGCTATCCCAGGTAGCAATTTCCTTAAGCATTTGTCGAGCATTAGAAACTTCTTGAACACCACTCAAAACCATTCCACAGTTCATCAAAATATCTTTTGAAGGGGCTTCATGATTTTCAGAGTTTTGCAAGTACTGGCACATGCTTTCTAATTTCTGTTCATCTGATTTAAGGACCTTTTCCCCCGTATTTATATCTTGAGTCGAGGCAGACAGTTCCAGTGCACGTTTTTCTCTAAGATTTTTTAATAAGCTCAAAGAAGAAGATGAAGTTGAATCGTTTGATTTTGAAAAAAGCTTACTTCTAATTCCAGTTGATATAGGAGCAGTAGAAGAGGATGTAGTAGAAGAGCTAGGAATTTTGGTTCTAGAGGGGACTGTATCATGAGTCACTCGTTCCATTTTACCTGCAGACCCGAATTTGCCGGTCCAAGTTGGGACTCCAATCTGTGCTCGTCGGGTAAGTTTTCGAGATTGTTTTAGAGCTTCTGCTGCTTGCTTAGCTACTCTTGATGCTTCTCTTTCAATAATCACCTTATCCGGATGAGACCCTTCCATAATGGAGTCATGTTGTAGTGTACTATACACTCCAGAATTTGCAAACAACCCATTAATAAGACGATCATCTTCATCTTGATTTTCGTCGTTGGTTTTAGAATCGGATCCATCATTATCATTGCCTCCGTCACGAAAATCTTCAAGACTAGCTACGCCAGACATACTTGCCACTTGCATAAAATCATCATCGTTTCCTTTTTTTAAGTTTGCTAGTTTCTTTGATGTTAGTGAGCTTGATTTGTCTTTATTGCTTTCTTGTCCGTTTTCGTATGGTGATGAAGACTGGATTTTTCGCTCAGTACCGGAAAATAATCGTCCAGTTTCAGTGCTGTGCTCATCACCATCATCCAAAGTAAACAAATCGTGTAAATCATTCATCTTAAAAAATCGTCGTTGTTTTGGGTCTTGAAGAATCTTATTAGTTAAAAACTGTTTAAAAATCTGGCGATGATAAATTTTTTCCTCAATGGTGCCAGCAGTCAATAGCCTGTAAATGCATACGTCTTTTGTTTGCCCAAGTCTCCAAGCTCTCTCTCTTGCTTGAACATCTGTAGAAGGATTCCAATCAGGATCAAAAATTATAACTCGATCTGCCCCAGTTAAGTTTACCCCAAGACCACCAACCCTGGTGGTGAGTAAAAATAAGTGTATACTTGTGTCTTCATTAAACTTATCAACAAGCGACTGGCGCTGGCCAATAGGTGTAGTACCATCCATTACTAAATACTTAATATCGCTTAAACCTCCAATCATTCGATTTAAAATATCCATAGTCTGGCGGGTTTGACAAAACAACAATGATCTGTGTCCCTGTTTTTTCCAGAGCTCTATTAAAGCTTTGACAACTTGCATTTTTCCAGACTTTTCAGGAGCACCGTAGTAGTAGTCACTCTTGTGCATCAATATGTCACGTTCAACTAAATCCGGATGATTGCATATTTTTCGTAAAATATCAATCCCAAAAAGTGCTTTTCTTCTTCCTTCAAAAATACTTTTCAGCTCAGGAGATTGAAGAAATTTGACATAACTCTCTCTTTGAATTTTTGTTAATTTGCAAAACAAAACTTTTTCCGTTTTTTTTGGCAAATCGGCGGCAACATCCACCTTCATTCTTCGCAAAAGATATGGGGATATTAAATCTCTTAAAACGACTGCACATTTATAAGCCGTTTGAACTTGAACGTTTGTAGCATTTGCATATCCACCCAGTTTGATTGGAATTGAAAATTCGGATTGAAACACTGGCAAAGTTCCTAACCTTCCTGGAAAAACAAAATCAAACAAACTCCACAATTCTGTTAAGTTATTTTGGATAGGTGTTCCTGAGAGAATGATCCTATGTGTGGTTTTGACACCTTTAGCAGCAAGCGAAATGTCAGAATTTGGATTTCGAATTTTATGGCCTTCATCAAGAACGCAATATCCCCACTTCTTAGGAAGCAAAAGGTTTGAATAAATTCTTAGTCCAACATAAGTTGTGATTATAACGTGACCATGTTCTAAAACACTATCTACAATTGATTTTGCACCTTTTAATTTATTGATCGAATTGAGACTGACTTTACCATGTTCAGAGATAGCCAAAGTCTCTTCTAGCGACTCTTCGTGCTTTAAATCCATTCCGGACCCGATGGAATGCAAAATACAAACACGTAAGGGAGGCCACCACCTATGAAACTCATTAACCCACTGATTCATTACAGTCGCTGGACAAACTATTAAAACCGGTTTTTTTAGAAGTCCACTATAATGTAAACCAGCAATAAAAGACACAATCTGAATAGTTTTACCAAGGCCCATTTCATCACCAATAATACCACCTACATTTTGGCAATATAATTCCCATTGCCACTGAATGCATGTTTTCTGATAATCAAACAAGCTCGTATAAATGTCACCAGGCATTTTAAATTTGTCGCTCAACTGGAATTCACCATGCAAAGGATGCGGTTTCAACCATTCATCTATCTCGTCTTTGTTAGAGTCCGAGCTTGAACTTCCATTTTGTTTCTTAACTTTCTCACGATATAATTTTCTTTTTCTAAGCCAAGATTCTAAGCGAGAGTTGTAAATATTGATGTCACCGTCATCAATTTTCTTTAGCTCTTCAACCACTGCAGCTTCGGTCTTTTTCTGTTTCGTAGATGTTTTTTTCTTTTGTTTTGTCTTCCTTTTTTTGAGGCTTGTATCGATATCGCTTAGTTGATATTCATCCGTTTCTTCACCTGAATTGTAATCATAGTCTTTCTCATAGTCTTCTTCGTCTTGATCTAAACTATAATCTTCGTCATTCCTATCGAATTTTCGCTTTTTACGTCTGTAGCTTATTCTTGTAGATTCAGTTTCGGACTCTATATCGATTTCTTGTTCGGAATTTGTACTTTCGCTTTTCTCTTCCTCTGATATTTGATCTAATTCCGTTCCAGGCAGGCGTAGTTGCTGATGTGACATTGCACTTTTCGAACTATCCTGAATTGAGTCTGCATTAGAAGTTCCCATAAATGTGTTTGCAAAAGGCGTAATTTTTCCTGTTCTAACAAGAAAATCATGTTCTGTCTCTCCTAAGTTTCGCTTAGGTTCATTGTTGCTTTCAACCAAAGGTGAGTCAGCAGTAAATGATACTTTTTGATTTTTATCATTTCTTTCTTTCATTCGCTGCTTAATTTCTTTAATGTCTTGATCAATGTTTTTGAGTTGAGTATTCCTTAGTTTGTCAATCTCGTTTTGAATTTTTTCCTTTTCAGAAATTTTTATGTTTTCGTGTAATCGCTCTTCTAATCGTTCCAGAGCCTGTGTAAATTTTGCTTTGTTCGCTAGTGACTTTGTAAGTCTTTTTTCATCCAGTTCATTTTCTCGTTCTATCAGCGCCTGATCGACCTTACGAGCAACGTCTTTCTCTAGCCTATCCTGATCAACAGACCAAGTGTCGAGAACGGAAAGTTCATCCTCAGGTTCAATTTGCTTATTACTAGTAGTATCTTGGGAAGTACCATCAACTTGCCTCGAGCTAGCTTGAAAAGAATTAGTATCAATATTAGAAGTTTCATAAACATCTTGCAATTTTGAAGTGTTGTCCATTTCAATGATTAATGTTGAAGTTTTAATTAGTATTTCTGAATGTGTAAAAAAATCGTATTCTTAAAGACATACAAATAAGTTACAATAAAATGTAGCAAATATTTGTAAATCCCTAACCACTGAGAATAAGCATCAACACCCATGATGTTTATTTTCTGACATCAGATGCTTCCATTTCAAAAGAACTTAGGATTTTTATTTCCTATAAAGAACGCGGTAACAATACATTTTAACCCAAGTTCTTTATACAATGAAAAATGCGGCAATAATTGCTAATCCATGGAATACAGCTGTCAATCAAAGTAACAATTTGTTACAAACAATGTAATATACTTTGATTCTCAATTTTTATTTATTTATAAATAAAAAAATAAAAAAAAAAGAAACGGCATTTTTCACTTTCTTAATGTTTTGCAAAATTATCTCAACAAAAGCCTTCATTTGATTCATGATTTTTATTATCTAATAATGGTTTTTGCTCATTCTCTTACTTGTGATCTTGAGGCTAAAAGAGTCGAAGAGCTTGATCTTATTCTTAAGACCCTTTCAACCAAAATCATTGACTATGTTAAAAAGGCAGATTCGAAAACCGTTGGCACCGTTGGCACCCCGCAAAATCCAAAAGAATTAAAAGAGTTGTTTAAAATACCAGAAAATGGACAGGGTGCAAACGATTTGTTTGAAAAGTTTGATACTATTCTCGATCATTCGGTCGTAACATGGAATCGAGGGTTTTTAGACAAACTTTATGCTTCTTCAAATCCAGTAGGAATTGCATCAGATATGTTGCTTTCTATCCTTAACACAAACACCCATGTTTTTAGTTAGTACTTATTCATTTCCCACTACAACTCACTTTCCAAACATTACAAACTAACCATAAGCTTGTTTTTTTGCATTAATTTAGCCGTTTCTCCTGCTCTTACAATCATTGAAAAAATTACTTCACATGAATATGCTAAATTATTCGGATTTAATGGTCCTCATTCTGGTGGATTAACATTTCCTGGAGGATCCTATTCTAATTCGACAAGTTTGACAACTGCTAGAAGTAAACTATATCCTGAAACAAAATTAAATGGAAACGGCTCGTACAAATTTGCCGTCTATGCCAGCAGTCATGCACATTATAGTATTGAAAAGGCAGCTATATTTTGTGGACTTGGTTCTCAATCGGTTATTAAAATTAAGGTTTCAAAAGACGGGAGAATGGACATTAAAGATTTGGAAGATAAAATCATCAAGTCTATTGAAGATGGCTATACACCATTATATGTCAATGCTACAGCAGGTACTACTGTATATGGGGCTTTTGATGATTTCAATAGTATTGCCGACCTTGCCAAAAAGCATAATATGTGGTTTCACATAGATGGATCATGGGGTGGTAATATAGCTTTTTCTCAGAAGTATCGTGAAAAGCTATCAGGATCCGAGAGAGCCGATAGTATTACTGTAAATCCGCACAAGGCTCTTGGAGTTCCAATCACATGCTCCTTTTTGTTATTTCCTGATCAAAGAGTGTTAATACAAGCGAATTCATTACAAGCACCATATTTATTTCACAACAATTCAGAATCCGAAGAGAACTACGATTTGGCTGAAGGAACAATGGGCTGTGGTAGACGTCCTGATGCTTTGAAACTTTACTTAGGATGGAGATGGTTTGGAACTGAAGGATATGAAAAACGAATTAACCATGCCATTGAAACTACCAGATATTTAGCTGAGCAAATTATGAGTCGCTCAAATTTTATTTTGGTGTCAGATTTCCCTCCTCCTTTTCTTCAAACTTGCTTTTATTATTCTCCAAATGGAATTATCTCAGAGGATCCTGTAGAGAATACAAGCGTGACTAGATATATTGCTAAGGAACTTCACCGACAGGGAAAGTTTCTTGTAGATTTTGCACCCGAATTAGGCTCTGAAGGGCGAGGTGAATTTCTGAGAGTTGTAATAAATTCTCCTATTGTTGATGCAGAGACTGTTGACGAATTAATTTCTAGTATTGAAAAGGTCGGTTCAACATACGTTTTTTAGAAAATATGATGTTAGTAAATGACAAAAGTACTATAGATTTTATTTAAATAGACTTTTAATTGTATTATTTACAAGCAAACTAATAATAACTGAATAAGCTGTTTATGAAGATTGGGATTTTTGACTTGGGTTCACTCCTGAGGCGTGATCTTCCGATACAAATGAACGCAACTTTCTCTGTTCCTCCTCAGGATCAAACTTTCCTGATGACAATCTGGCAAGTTCAGCGTCATATCTTCCTGTTGATAGGGGAGCGTTACCTCGAAATCGTTTTCTGTTGTACTGTATTAGTACTAATGAATAAAAATATATAAAAGTTTGAAAATTAATTTGCATACCTCATATCAACTAAGCCATGTCTACCAAGCAGTGAAAATTCTTTGTCAGTTCAAAACTGTCATTAATATAAAATTAAACGTATTTTGTTTATACTCACTTGCATTTGTAAAAAGACATTAGCTGGAGCCGGCATTTTTCTGGAAGTTCCTTTCTCAGCTCATCATTTTCTATGCATTCCTTTGGTGTGTGTCTATCTATCATAACACAAGGCGACCTTTGAAGGCAGATAGCAACTGAGTTTTTGAGATCCTTACAACTAGATGGCATCCTTAAGTATAATTTATTTGATAAGTAAAGTTTTTTTAAGCTGATTTAAAAAATAACTTGGAGCTAAATGGAAATATCCAGTAGAAGCAAATTTATTACAAAATTAGTGGTTTCCCAATAATCACATGACACAATCATGAGAATGAAATATAAAAAAAGAAAGCATGCTAATAAGAGCCTGAGTTTAGAAACCGCCAAAATCACTCCAGATTACATAGAATAAAAAGGAAAGACAGCGATTGTGTAATTGACATCAATTAGTTGTCATATACTTTTTCTGATACTTAAAATTTAATTTAATCCTGGCTTTAGTATATTTGATTTAATCATATCAATAGTAACTCAAGCTAATCCTTTGTATTAATAAGAACTAGTACAATCCCAATCACCTTTTTATTTTATTTTATTTTTTTCCTATTTTGCTCTCTAGTTTTTGTTTTGTCTCTCTAGTTTGAGCCATCTGTCACTTCTTTACCGTTTTCAACACAAAAGCACTCGACTTAATTTATAATGACTATAAGTTTTCTACCTGGCGAACCTAATAGGTATCCTAACTCAGTTGTGACAACCAATTGGGAGGGACATCGCATTCTAGCCTATTGCTCGGGCAACAATGTTATTATATTAGAAGACACTTCATTTCTTATTCAAACAATATATCTTAAGACAGATGGCCTTGCAATAGCTATAAACAATGAAACAGGATGGCTTGCAATTTCGTATGGATCGACTATAAAGTTACTAAAGCCAACTAAGCGATACGACAAGCCACCAAAATGGGACGAATTCTTCGAATTTGAAGACAACTCAAGCCATGGGCTAGTAACATCATTATCATGGGGCCAAAGCAATGAGTTGCTTACAGGCTCCAAATATTTGAAGCTTTGGAACATTATTGATCGTGAATCGCATATTATCTGGTCAAGAGAGCTTGCAACTCAGGTCCATACAGCGGTATTTTCATATGACAATACACTTATTGCTTCTATAGGTTTAAATGACAAAACTGTCAAAATCTGGACCCGTTTGTCCTTTGATTATGACAATTTGAACTTTGACTTTTCATATTTACCTCATGGAGATTTAGTTACTTCTATCAGATGGAGGAGACCGTTTTATCGCACAGAATCGATTGAAAACACACTTTTCACTACATGTAATGACAACTTCTTGCGCATCTGGCAGCCAATTGACGACATTGATAATTTAGAATTACAACTTCTAGAAGCAATAGACTTATATCAGGGTCAACCCATTTCGGAGAATGCTAAACGATTTGCATTTATTCTTGATCAAGGCGATTTGTCCAAAGCAATTGTAAATGTCTTAACTAGAAACTCAGATAATAAAAAAAGTTCAGGTTTCTCTAGAGTAACTGATCTTGCCAAACACGCTCCAGATCTGTGCTTTATTTTGGACGAAAAAAATACAATGAGCCTTTATGCAATTGAAGGGATAGGTAATGCAACATCTGAGAAAACCAGTGTACATCTGGTTGCTACAAATTTAAAGCTTCCCCGACTATTTCCTATTACATCTCCTTATTTAAAAATTTTCGCATTTTACAATACTTCTTTTACAAATGACGTTTACGACGAACAGCTTAAAGATATTTCTATTATTGTTCATGATTATCGTGGAGCTTTGTTGCATTATACAGCATTCCTGGATAGGATGATAGATCCAAAAGTGGAAAAAAAGCACTTGTCTCTAAAATCAATCTTGACAGGTCACAACAAATCTGTTCAAAGATTACTACGTACGGCAAATGGACAAAGTTTATTATCATTAAGTAGGTTTTCTGAAAATTACGTTTGGAAAACACATAAACTAGAGGGTTCTGTCACATTGAAGCGTTCATCCCTTGTACAAACACCTAGTAAATCAACTATACGCAAGGCAACCCTTTTGTTAGATGGAGACTATTTGTTTACATTATTGGATGATGAGGTTGTTCTTTGGGATTGTAGATCTTTTCAAGCTAAACGCATATATCAGTTGCCATTGAAAAACACAGCCAATCCTATGCTGTTTCTATCGTTGCCAGAATCGCGAATTCAATTGAAATTAAATGGTTACCATGTTGTTGCTGTTTACTCAGATAAAACTGGAAATCTCTGGCAGGTGAAGCTACCATCTGGGGAAATTTCAGAGGCAGCAATCAATGACCTAGGAAAATTTAAGCTGCCGCTTGACGACGACTTATTAATGGCCATAAGAGTTGATCCAGTGGGTTGGAACGCTAAGATTGGCAATAAGCTTGAGTCGTTTAACCGTATCATTATGACCACTATAACCAAAAATGGCGTTTTTATGAATTGGACTGCATCTCTTTCCGAAGAGTCACACTCAAAAGCTCAAATCGACTGGCTGAGCCTGGAACCTATTGATACAGGCATAGAAAACGCTGCAAGAATTGAGGTATCTTCTATCAATAAAGTTGCAATAACGAGCTCAGATTCTAAAAGGTTGACAATTTGGGACTCAAAGAATAGAATTTTGGAGTTTGAACATCAATTTGATGATACTCCTATATCTGACTTAGATTGGACTAGCACTCCAGATAATCAAAGTATTCTGGCAGTGGGTTTGTTTTCTAAGGTCATTTTGTACTCTCAGTTACGATTTGACTATACAAATAAGATGCCGGCCTGGAGTCCAATCAAATCCATAGATATATCCATGTATACTTCACATGGCATTGGTGACTCCGTCTGGCTTTACGGTGGCTGTTTGGCTATTGGTGCTGGTAATCAATTTTTCATTGCAGATGACGAAGTCGATGTCTCTGAATCCAATCTCCGCCTTATGGGATTAACAAATCATTCCAAAAACAAGACACGAAAACTTGGGCTATTTGAGGCATGTACAATTTTGAATGGTCCATTGCCTGTATACCATCCTCAATTTTTAATCCAATGTTTATTTGCTGATCGTCTTGAAATGGTTGAAAAGATTTTAGTTATTCTTCTACGAAAAATCAAATTTTCAGTTGTTCTCGATAATAATGTCATTGACATTTCCAGTACTTTGGATCTCGACCCTGAGGATATTCTCAAACTTCTCAAGGATAAAAAAAATCAAGTTGGAGATTTTTCCGTTGCAGGAACTTCTTTGGAAGATGATAATAATCAGCCATTTGATCAATTAGTATCTGAGCAACTTCAAGAATGGCTCCAAAAAATATCTTTACCTTATATGACTCAGCATCAACAAGGTACTCTTGTCAATGTCATTGAAGGTATTTCACGTATTCATGAGAATGCACGGTCACTTGATAATAACGCAATAAAATATATGCTTGGTTTTAGGCTTTTTGTAATGCATAGAGGCTCCCAAGAATCAATGAGCATGAGAGATTTTAACTGGGCCATGCATAGTGAATCTCAGGATGTTTTGGTTGATATTCTTAAAAATACTCTTGGATCTCCTACAAAGGTGCTATGGCCTTTTGTTAGAGATACTGGAATGGCATATTGGTTAAGAACTGATAAACTTCGAGACATATTTGAACAATTGGGTCGCAATCATTTTATTCAAGGAGAAAGAAATCCAATTAAGTGTACGTTATACTATCTCGCCTTGAAGAAAAAGCAAGTGCTACTTGGACTATGGAGAACTGCTTCCTCACACAAGGAACAGGTCAAGACGATGAAGTTTTTGTCAAACGACTTTACCACGGAAAAGTGGAAAGTAGCAGCAGCTAAAAATGCGTATGCTTTGTTGGGCAAGCATAGATATGAATATGCCGCTTCATTTTTTCTTTTGGCAGATGCTTTAAAAGATGCAGTCAGTGTTATTGCTAAAAAAATGGAAGATGTCAACCTCGCAATTGCCGTTGCTCGTGTTTATGGTGGTGATGAACATCCGGCGTTTCTAAGTTTACTTGAGCGCTTTGTCTTTCCAAAAGTTGTTGTACAAGGTGACAGATGGACAACTAGTTGGGCTCTCTGGAAATTGGGAGACCGTCAAACTGCAATTCAAGCATTGGTTAAACCTCCTAGGGAAATATTGGAAAATTATCAAAAGGTCAATTTACCATCTGATCTGTGCCGCGTTAGCGACAATAAATCATTTTTGGTTGATGACCCAGTTCTTATTATACTTTACCGATTTTTGCGTAAACAGAATGTTAAACTCCTTATTGGAGCAGCTCAGCTCTCACCTAGAGAAGAGTTCAACTTTGTTTTAAAAACGGCGAGTATTTACAGGCGCATGGGATGTGATATTCTTGGGCTTTCTTTGCTTATGAATTGGTCTTTCTTCATTGATAAGGAACTTTCATTTGGAAATATCACACCAATGACTTCACATATCATGAAAAAAACAGATACTGAAAAAAAACCGGTGACAGCATTAGGAAACAACAGCATACTCAATTCCAAAGACTCGATACTTGACTCTGCAAAACTAAGAGAAGCGGTTGCAGCAAGACGGACTTCAACCTTTGGAGGAAATGCTGCTGCTACATTGGCTATTTTAAAAGCTAAGGCTGAAGCTGAAATGAATGGAGAAGGCGTTAAAAAGGAAGATTCTATAGTAAATACTTCTGAAACAGAAAAAAAGGATAACCCATTTAGCAGCTTCAAACCAGCACCAGCCGTTGCATTCCAGGAGCCAGACATGAGTGTTTTCAATTTTGGATATTGATAAGTTAAACACAATTTTTTTTCTACATATTTTATTCTATTGATAATTGCATATAATCACAATAGACCATGTATTTATTTTTATTTGAATATTTGATTTTGTTTCGCCTAGTTCATTATTTCATTAAATATAGTTTTGTTAATTAAAATCGATTTTTGCCTTACTAAAATCCATCTCAGGATGTTGCTCTTGGAACTTTTTCAAAATGTCCTGTTTGCGCTTTTCTTCGCTAGTAGGAAGACCCATTTGTTTTTGACGTTGGTCATACTAAGAAAAAGATTTTTGACAATATTAGTAGAAATTAAAAGAGAAGTATTTTGTGACTTTATAGTTAACTTACCATCATCTTTTCAACCATTGCTCTTGTTTCTCCATCAAGATCACTTAGTTTAGAGTTTTCAGGTTGAATCTTTCTAATGTCTATTTTGGGAGCAGATGTTACTACATGAGGCCACCACTCGGTTTGGTTAACCTTCTCGAGGTTAATAGAAAGCTCCTTTTGATCGACGACAGACCAAGTAGACTCGTCTGTTTGAATTTTTTTAAATAGAGTGCCTGCAATCAATTCTTGTGGAATATTTAAATCAGCAGGTGGAGCTGTTTTTAATTTGGCACTGATTTTGTTGCTTTGAATGTCGACAATAAGGTCTTTTCCTCTAGTTCCTGGCGGTAATGGTATAGAAATTGTAACATCTTGTAGAGTTTGTCTCCATCTGTATGGCAACGCTTCTTGTTCAGCTTTTTCCTTAGCAGCAGCTTCTCTTTCTTGTTCTGGGGTAAGTTCAGGCTCTTTAGGAACTGGAGTTTGTGGAAGATCGTGTATTTCTTGTACTTCAGACATTGGGATTATAATTTTTTTAGCTATAACAGAAGTAGATAATGCAATTATTTAAATAATTTCGTTAGTACTAAGGTGGATTATTGAAATAAAAAGTTGATTATAATAAAAATATTTCAATTTATCTTTTATTTTTTTATTTTTTTATAGGTGGTGGTCTATGCTTTTGCCATTGTTTTTATTTTATTTTTTCTTTCTGTTTCTATTCTTTTCTTTCACCACAACCAAAACATACTACTATTTAGTTTATCTAATAATCATAACATCATAGTCACAGCCAAATTCATCATGTCGTTTTCAGAAGATGTCCTGTTGGCCAAATTCTCAACGTTAAACGAGACCCAAGAATCTATAATCAGTATATCGCAATGGGTAAGTAGATGTAAAATAGTAGAATAACAACAATGTATAATAACCCGCATTCCATTTTTTTATTTTAATATCATAGGTAATGTTTCATAGAAGGTACGCATCACAAAGTGCTGAAATTTGGAGTAAATACACAAAAAAAGGTTTGTAATTGTTGTCTTATTCAAAAACAAGATTTCTTTTCATTTTTTAATAACATTATATTTTGTATTTTATTTTACTTTTTGTATAGTTCCTGCGAATAAGCGACTAAGCTTGATTTATCTTGCTAATGAAGTAGTACAACAGTCAAGAGCAAAAAAGCGTGATGAGTTTGTGAAAAGTTTTGCCCAAGTATGTTTGTTTATTTGTTTTCTAGTGTATATATCTATATTGGTGACGCTTTCTAACTGTAAAATTGCCTTGATAGTACGTTCCTGATGTCATTGGGTTCACTTATAGACAAGCTTCAGCAGACATTCGACCAAAGATAAAAAGAGTAGTAGATGTTTGGCGTCAACGCAATATTTTTACACCAGATGTTCTCAATGCGACTGAAGAAGCAATAAACGAAGCTTCCGGTCCTCGTAAATCTGGAGGTCTCTTTGGAAACTCGAAACCGAATGCTCCAGAATTGCCAGCTTTTCTCAGCAAACTTTCTACATTATACAATACTCTTACTGCATCAATAAGTGCATCTGATATTTCTTCGAAAACGGTAACTAATGAGTATGAAGCACTGATAGAAAGTGACACTCCTCCAGTTCCAGTTGAATATGCTAGAAGACTGGCCATTTTGGAGCAAAAAGTTGCCTCAGCTCACCTAAACTTGGCAAATTCTATTAACGCTCGACGCGACTTGATTGCTCAATTGGAGTCATTAGCCAGTTCCAGTCGCGACTTGTTAAAAGAGGATGAGGAAAAGCTAAAAGACATAGAAAAAAAGCGAGAAAAAATTCAAGAACTACGATCAGAGTTGGACTTTATGCTTGTGAATAGCAACAACAATAAAGCCTCTGATACCAAAAATAAAGAAGAATCTACTACACCACCGGGATCACCACCATCTTCAAGCTCCAACATAGCTACACAAAAACCACTTTTATATGAAGAAAGTGAAGAAACACATCAAATTTCAACCCCTCCAGCACCCCCATCAAACGATACAACTTTTGGTGGGCTATCATTTGAACCTGAGGAATCTGATACAGAAGAAAATTTAAAAGAATACAAACCCCAGGCACCTCAAACCACAAAGCCAGTTGATGATTTAGTTCCCACCTATGTCGATTCGAGCTCTGACGAAGATGACGATCAAAATAGTAAAGCGGAAAATGAACATTTGGCGAAAAAGGCAAAGATAGAACAACCAGCTGCGTCAATAAATCCACAAATAGCACAGTTTCTTTCAAGTCTTGCCAAAACTGGATCTATTTTAGATCAAAAAGAACAAAAGCAGTAGCTATAAATAAAATAAAAAACAATAATTCAAGTCATCATGTAAACTTTCTTTATCTTCAATGGTATAATGACTTTTTTTTTCTTGTATTTATTAAATTTCATGGTTTATCAATAGTCTGTGTATATTTTAGTCTGTCAGTAAATGTGGGGCTGGCAATTTAGTTGGCCATCTAGGTTTGGTTCTTACATACACATCATCAAATATGTTATTGTTCCTTGATAAATATTAATTTTAAACTATTTAGTTTGACAGTGCTCATTATTTACCATATCTTCTTTTTTTTTTTTTTTTTTTTTTTTTTTTT
>CBXB010000115.1:1618-16803 GCA_000817185.1 Magnusiomyces clavatus CNRMA 12.647
TTTTTTTTTTTTCATTCTACATATGGAGTAAAAAAAAAATTCATTAAAAGAGAAAAAGAAAATGATAACAATAAAATTATTATTTTTTTTTTAAAAAAAAAAAAAAAAAAAAAAAAAAAAAACTTATATAATTTTAATCAGTTTTTTTCTTTTCTTATGTTTCGATAGGTTTGTAAACATTTTTTGATTATTGCTCTCAATCTGAGGTCTTGTAACTCCCTACGAGTATAGAGAATGTTTGAAGTTTCGGCAGTAACTTTAGCAATTTTTCGATTTAGGAGGTCTAGTCTGTTTATCAGATAATCGTACTGCGTATCCAACTCATTTGAAATAACTGGATCAGTAGATAATTGCTGGGCGTTGGTATTAGTGTCAGTATTGGTAGTAGTAGTAGTAGATAATAATGGCTCGGTAGTAGTATTAGTATTGGTAGTAGTAGTAGATAATAATGGCTCGGTAGTAGTATTAGTAGTATTAATAATATTAGATTGAGAAAAATTAAAAGGTATAAGATGGTCAGACCTTTCTTCTGGCGACATGGGAAACATCATACGGGAATCTACACTGCTAGAGTATCCAAACAAACTATCAGAGCCATCGTTACTAATGTATGTTTGGCACCTGTGGAGGTTAACAAGAAAAAATATATCTGATGTACTCTCATTTGTTTGTTCTTCATCTGTATCTTGTTGAGGTTCCAAAAGTGATATGCTCTCATTACTATTGCTATCATTACCATTATTATCATTATTATTGTTGTTGTTTATTAAAATTGGACGAGGGTTTCTATATTGGAAATCAACACTTGGGTCTGGCTCGTCATTTTCATCTCTATCATTCTCATTTCTTCTAAAAAGATAAATTGGATTGATTTCACTCTCTTCTCGTTCATTGGCATCAGAATATGGAAAAGTTGGAAATGAAATCTCTGAATAATTGGTATTTGCAGTATCTAAGCGCTGTTGCTGTGGTATTTCTTCAGCACTTTCTTCATTAGTTACGATATTGTTATGTAGCAACGATCTGGCAGAATCGGGTCTTTGAACAATCGCATCATCAAAACTATTATTGTTATTGTCACTATTATTACTACTTTGAGTAGTAGATGAATTGTTAGTAATGTCTACAGCGTTGTTGTCAATATCTTGATCCAACCTGAAAGACATGAAAACAAACTTGTTTCTTAAAAAGCTAAAAGAATTGACATTATTATCATGAGTAAGTGAATTGCCAAAGGCATTGGAAAAGGAGCGCTTCAAAGCACTTTTGGTATTACTGGAGCAACGATGCATGTGTTTTTGTAAACAATAGGGTGCTTGACATTTACAACAAGTAGAAACAAAACTATCACTATCAGTTAATGGATGTTTAAATAAATTAAAGTTGTGATTGTCTTTCCGAAAAAAAGTATAATAATCATTTTTCAAAGTTTGTTTGTTTGGAGTTTCAGGAACAGTGTTCTGACTGCTACTCGATATCAAAGTGGCAATTAAAGAATTGCTAGAACGCAGCTGTCCAGAAAAGTAGTTGTTTCCATAATTGTTGGATATAGAGCTTGAAGCAACAAAAGTTGACTGTTGTGCTTGACTATCTGCAGAGGAATTATTTAAAAATATGGTATCATTTAATAAACAAGTTTCAGGAACACGGTGGACTTGGGTTGAAGCTTTATCGCAGCAGATCTGTGCAAGCCCTGTCGATTCTGAAAAAGACAAAGGCGATACAAGTTTAGGAGATTTTGCCGAAAGGTGATTTTTTCCATTATGGCAACTACTACTACTACTATTAGCATTTGACTTGTTAGTAATAATAGAATCGTCTTTCTGGCAAGCCAATAATAAAGTGTCTTTATTTTCTTCTTTATATTTGTCATCATCAATGTTGGATGAACAGCAGGACGTGTGACACTCAATAGCAACGGCTGAAAAAGACCGATTTGAAAAGGAGCTATTTTTCAAGTCGGCTACTACTACGCATTTGGCATTTCGCGTCGTACCAAGCTTTGTATACTCTTTATTATTATTACAATTGTTTACAAAGAAATTGACGCTGTGGATGCTGGGCAAATAATGGCAAGCGTTGTCACTGGAATGTTGTCGAAAATTAATTGCATTGTCCCTTGCGTTTAAAACGTGATCATCATCATTAATATTTTCGTTCTCCTCTATTTCTCCATACTCAAACTTTTGTTTAATATCGTCAATTCCTTTAATTAGCTTTTTGATTTTTTCATTTTCACTGCATGACTCAATCCTGGATAAAAGGGAAAAAGACCGTAACGAGAAAAAAGAAGAAGAAGAAGAAGAAGAAGAAGAGGAGTTTTTACGCGTAGCAGAAACATCATTATTATCACTATTCTTTAAACTGCTAGTTGGTGTGTGCAGCAGACAATGACCTGTTTGTTCGTTGATACATGAATTCCGGGTCCTTGTTGAAAAGGAAACCAAGTTACCGAGAAATGTTTGAGTAAGTGCAGTTTCGTCGATTTCGTCAGAATAGTTGTCTTCATTGTTAAGTGTATCACAATACCAGTCACCCTCATTACCAGAGCAACCACCCTCTACTCCTAAATCAAATTCCAAATAAGAACATGGAGTAGAAACTATAGATGAAAGAGGTGGTGTCAACAAATCAACAGTTTCTAGTTTATATTTACAAGAGAGATCATCATCATCATCATTTTGATATTTTTCCCTGAAATTTTTATCATTAGGACAATAACTAGTAGAAAGCCCATGTTTCTTGAAACTAAGCGCAAGTTGGTTTCCCCGGTTAAAACCGTCACCAGAGCTACAAGGATTAAGTTGTTGGTGGCTGTAGTGACTATCACCATTTCTTAAACGCATTGGTTCATGTAGTCTTCCATCAATATGCAACCTATTTTGTCTTAAAAGTTCGTTGTGTTTTTGATTCAAGCTAAGAGCAGTACTGTTTTTGCTGGTAGCAGATATGGAGCTTTCTTTGTTTGACAAAAGTAAATCGTTATAATCATCATCATCATTACAATTATCAGTAGTAGCAGAAGAATCCACTTTAAAAGGACCTACAGTAGGTTTGTCTTTTTTACGCAACTTAGTTTTGCCATTTTCAGATAAGTTTAGAGTATTGGAATCTAGAAATGCCTCGTAGTCTGATTGAGAGAGCGATTTACTTTTAGAAAGAAATTGTAGTAAAGGATCTGAAAACTTTTGCTGATTATTATTATTAGTGTTTTTAGAGGTTGAAGAAAAATTCAAATTGCTGTTTGAGTTTAAAAGATTCAAGGTTGAGTGGCTCAATCCTCTTTCAATGGAATCTTTTAAGGTCTTTACTTTAGATGATGGAGAAAAGCACCTATTGCTGTTCTCCGAATGCTCATTAGTAAGCGTAGAGTTACTAAGGGAAGATTCTTGAAAAAGTTTTCCTTTTTTAGGTTCCTTGTTGTTTTGAGACAGACGCATAATAGACGGATCTTGAACTGAATCAAATGGTGGTAGATTGTTGTTGCTCTTGCTTTTCATACTGTTGTTGTTGTAGAAACAATTCTCTTCAATCTGATCACTGTCGAAATTTTCATAGTGTTGCGCAAAGTCTTGTCGTTCTTTAGTATCAAGATCTGACGTTTGTAAAATCTCGCTTGAAGAAGGTTCCACTGTCTCTTTCGGCTCGTTACAAAATCTGTAAATGGAGCTGGGGTTTTCAGTCCTGCCTGCATTGACTTTACAGTAATCGCAAGCAGCTTTTTTTTCACTCTGGGGAGAATGGCAACAGCAGTAGCCATCAGATAAAAGATCTCGACTTGCCAATTTGCCTGGTGATTTGTTATTGCAGCAGTCTTTAAAATCGTCATAATTTTGACTTATAATTAAAGTTTCCACGTTAAATTTCTCGTCGTTTTGACACATTTTTCCGTTTCCTAAATTGTCACCAACCCGCTTAATTAAACTGCAAACATCATTCCTTTGACCGTTTTGGGACTCCCATTTCGGCTGACTTTTTGACACAACATTAGAAGAAAGTTTATTTGTTTTAAGCAAAGTTTTACAATTTTCAAAGACTTTGTTATAGCTGGTTTTGATAATATCGTTGTGATTGTTACCCCCTTTTATTGTGGCTTGTTTAACAGTAGTATTGCTACTATGGCTGTTTATACTGCTAGTAGTAGAGTGAATGCTTCTTCCTGTATAAAATTTTGCATTATTATTATTATTATTAGGCTTGTCTCCTTCATAACCAGTCTCGCAAATCCTACTAAAGGAACCATGGTTTTGGTTCTTTGCGGCATTCATGCTAATCTTATTGTTATTACGGGTTCTCCCTGAAAATACTATGGCAGTAAGGAGGCTGGAGGAAGACTCGTTCCCACCATAAAATTCAGGCTTGCATTTCCAAGACTTGGGTTTCTTGGGCTTTTCAGGGATCGGTTCAATGCTACTACTGCTACTACTGCACAATAAGGAACAGCTCGTTTTTTTTGATATTGTTGTATTTTTGTAATCGCCGCTCAGGCGTAATTTCAGCTGACATCTGGCGTCATCAATGTAATGGTTTTTATTAGTTTGTTGTTGGCTATTTGGGTCTGAATTACGGATGATTTTCTTCCCCCCTACTTTGAAATTATCAATGGGCGTATTACTTGTCCCCTTTTTCAGGGTCTGCAAGTCACTTTGCGTGACAATTCCAAAAGTGCTTTTCGATAGTGGGCATTTGTTGGAGAGATTGCCTTCAACAGCCTCAATATGATCGAAGTAGGATCTGGATGAATTTCTGGGCAATGCTGTGAAAATTTTCGCTTGAGTGTTGTTATTATCATCATGATTGGATTTTGAATGGTTAAGCTTACCATCATCACCACCGTTATTAATAATATTATCGTTTCCAAAAATAAATCGGTTATTTTTTAGATAACTTGAGCTTATTTTATTTTCAGATACTAGACTAGTATTAAAACATTTATCGTTTTTAAAAGACTCACTATTTTGAGTGTTGGGAATTTGGTCCGAGTGCATAAGGAGTGAAGTAAATGGTTCAACAGACATGACTAAAGAATGTCTGGCTTTATTAAACCTCTCCTGAGGTTTAGAAAAAACAGCGTTTTGAACCACCAAATCTTCCTTATATACATCATTTCTACTGCAACTGTTTTTATTAAGAGTAGCTTTATCCCTGAAAATAATATTTAAAGTTTTTGGTGATGTAATTTGAGTAATTGTAGAATTACCTTCTTCTTCTTCTTCCTCCTCTTGTTCATCATTTAAGTCTATATTTATATAAATTATAGTTGTTAGTTTATTATTTATTTTTTTATTTTTTTATTTCGTTAAATATCCTTTTTATAAATTATTCTAAAAAAAATTCATATAACTGGACGATCTACTAAGTCAAAAAAATAAAAAAATAAAAAATAAAAACTTACCCTTTATAGAAAAGTTACTAGACTCCTTTTGAACTTTATCAAAATCATGCTTAAATGCAACGTTATCTGAGTACTCGTAAAGATCGAAAATTGGGCTACTGTTGCCGTTCGTAAAAGTACAACTGGACTGATGCTGTTCATCTGGTTGATAGAGATTGTCGCTAGTGTTTATGATTATTATATGCTGTTGTTTTTTCCCACCATTATGCTTCTTCTCATATGGGAATAAAGATTTGGATAGCCCTGTTTCTTCTTCCCTGCAACGTTGCTCGTGATGAGCATTGTGCTTAGTTGAATGGACATTATTATAGTTGTTATTAGCAGATATGGTGGTTCCCGACTGACGTGTCCCGTACTCAAAGTCCTTAAGGAGCAACAACGATGGCTCCTTTTTAGTGTGGCTACGGAAATTTGGGCTGGGATGAGTGTTGTTGATATCATAAGCAACAGTTATTTCTTCCATCATCTTGACATCTTGCATCATGGCAGATGAACCGCAGGAGGAAGAGGAGGAGGAGGATAATGATGAATGCTCGTATTTGTTAAACTGAGTTCTTGGAGGAAAATAAAATCCATCTGAAGATGCACTTGAAAGGCTTGTACAAGTTGAGACTCTGCAAATTGGTTTGGATTTATCATCATCATTCTGAGCTTCTTCTTTGAAATTTACTAGCGCTTTAGCAGTTTCATGGCTTGTGCAAGATTTGGTATTGCTGCTGCTGCTGCTGCTGCTACCATTCTTCCCCATGACTGATTCAAAAACTGCACTTGTTACTGAATAGTATGGAGCAATATTTTTTGAAATTTTCTGCAGATTTTTTACTGATGGAGAAGTAGAAAGTTTGTTGCTATTAGTGGTGTTGTTATTATTTTCAATCGAGATATTACTGATATTATTGACGCAATCGTGTTGCTCATGCTTATTTTGATTATCATCAACACTGTTTAAAATTTTTGTCAATTTTTCACTAAAAACTCTTACAAATGTATTGTTTCTCAAGTAGTATTGGCCCTTGTCGAAAAAAAAATTCAAATTGGCTTTTTTATTTGGCTTTGAAAGATCTTTATCATTTCTTGAATTTTTAACCGATTCGTCTTTGCTGCTTATACTGGTAGTGTCGAAATTAAAAGATTGAATAAGTACTCTCGAATGGCATTTTGAAGTTGAAAGACTCTCAATTTTTTTCAACGTTTGCTTTTTATTGCAAACTTTTTGATTCAAACTACTCAAATTAATTTGACAAATATAGTCTTGATAAATCTCATCCAGGTTTATAGAATCAAGTTTTTTTCCGTTGCTAGTTTGTTTGACAAGCCCACAACGATCCTTTTTTTCAACATTTTGTTCCCATGGAAATGTTCTCAAACAAATTCCCACCGGGTCCCTCAAAGTCTCATTCTCTTTAGGTAACAATGGTGACGGTGTCATTAAAGTAATGACATCAGTTGCCATGATTTGGCAGTGACAAGCGCGGTTACATCCAATGTCTTGACAGATGTTTTTATGGCCTGCAGTTATGCAAGAGCAGTCATATTTATGGACAGATTGATTGTTGTTTGGGCAACTAAAGCACATATTAGTTTGGTGGGCAGTAATATCCTTATAGGTCCCGTCGCAAGCAGCCCCTGCCGAAGACAAGGAGGGTCTTTTTTTGTTTAAACCGAGTTTGCAAAAAGCATTAAAGTCAACTCTATCTGCCTCAACTGGCTCAGCCATATTACTACTACTATTATTATCATTGTTATCCTCTTTAGAGCGTGTCTGTTTGAATTTACTGGATTTGTCTTCAACAAGGAAATGTTGATAGCCGCACCTGCCTGTTTGTTTAAGGTTCAAATCATTGTGATGACCAAGACATGAAGAATCTAGCTGTTTCTCTTGCTGTGAACTGATTGATGATAAATCAAATAATTCTTTTGGTTTGCAATCTTCTTTTGAATCAATCAGGCGAGCATTTTTGGTAAATCCATATTCGGGGCTCTCTTCGTATTTAAGAAAACACATGTCTATTTTGTTTTCACTCTGCATCTCGCTTACAGAAGAGAAATTATTATTTTTGGTAAGCAAATCAAAGGATCCGGAAATTTGGCAGTTTTTCCCGTTAGACAAACACTGCTTGTTGTTTGTTATAATTTGGTTTGCTTCAGTCTTGTTACAAGGAAACTTTATGTCATTGTTAATATTATTATTATTATTATTACAAATATTATATTTTTTGTAAATATCATCCGTAATATTTTTATTATTATCAACCTTTTTGAAACCCTTTTGGAAAGAATCAAAATAAAAACAATCTTTATTACAACAACACACTAAAAGTTTATCGTCGTCAATCTTTGTGGTCATCGATACTGCATTGTGTTCAAAATAAGGTGTAGTAATGTTTTCTTTTTCCCATTGCAGAAGCTGATGGTGTGATGTAATTAAATCGACATTTGCAGTGTCGGCAATTGCTGCAACTTTTTGTCTAGTTGAGTTAGCTGAAAAGTCTTGTTCAGCCTTTGTTTGAGTACTGCTGCTAATAAACTTGAGGGATTTCCAATTGATATGACCAACGTCTTTGGACAAAGTTAGAGTGTTGTTGATTTTAACAGACATGGGTTGATGATTATCTGAAATTGACCATTGTTTAATTGAATTTGTAAACATTGATTTGTTTTCGATTGCCTCTTGCTGTTTCTCTTCTTCATCTAGTTTTTGGTGTTTGCTTTTATTTCCAAAATTGGCGATGTTTTGTTGAGTTACGAAAGAGGTACAAGGCCATAGGAAAGGATCGTCATCGTTATTCTCAACAGTGTTGAACAATAACAAATTTTTAAAGTTTTTTGATTCTAAACAGTTTGTTTGTTGTGTCATGCCATTAAACAAATCCGGGGTGCTATTTACTTTAGGGTCGCTTATGGAATAGTCTTTCTTGTTGATGTGCAGATTGGCATCGTTGTTGTCAGTTTCGTGTTGGTTAGGCTCAAATATTTGTAACAAGCTCATTGGCATTCTGCTGAAATCACTAGTACTACTATAATTGTTGATACCATTAACGTTGTCATCATCATCATCAACTTGGCTATAGTCACTTGGGCAAGCTAAACCCTGACTAACTTTTTCAACCATTTGTTTGTTTGTTTTTAAACACCTTTTGTTTTGTTTTTTGTTGTTGAAATGATTGTCGTCTAAACTTTTGTTTAAAAGTTCCTTGTTTAATAAACTTTTTGTCGGTCTAATAGCAATAAGAGAATGAATATCAAACAGATAAACATGTTAAAATTTATATGGTCTTATTCTAGAAGCATTTTTATAAATAAATAAAAAAATAAAAAAAAATAGAAACCCTTATTAGAAATATAAAGTTCACATACCTGTTAATTGACTGACCAATTTGTTCTTTATCAAACATTTGTAAACAAAGTCTTCTTTTTTTTTAAACTGACAATATAATTGAGTTTCGTGCAATACTAAATAGAATTTTTTGGTGTATATGATTGAATATTTAACAAAGTGTCTATATACCTTTTTTTGAAAAAAATCAATAAATATAAATTGTTCAATTGTTATTGTAAGTAAAATGCTTAAAAACCTTGTGAATAAAGAAAATAATTTTCAATGACGTTGTGATGGTTTATTTTTATTTTTTTTCATCTTCTTTATAACAACACTATATAAATAATACTAAGGTAAACTGGCTTGCACCACCAGCTTGTTTTGTCTTTGTTTGCCATATTAAAATTCGGTGGGAAAAAGCATAAACCTGTGCCAAAATCCATATATAAAAAGCCAATCTAACATTTTAGAAAAATTAATTTACAAATTCCTTTAAAAATATCAATTTATATATATATATATATATATATAAAGAAATTGATGATAAAAAAAAATCTTGTATGAAATCTAAAAAGTAGTAGCAAAGATATAAAATGAATATATTAATTATATTATACAGAATAAATAAATAAAATTATTAAAGCCCAGTGTGAATAAATTATATAGAAGAAAAAAACCCATTAAAAAAATAAAGCATAAGAGAAAATAAAAATGATTCATAAACTAATAAATAAAAAATAAAAAAAGGTCATTAAAAGACATTACCAGATGGTGATGAATAGACATATCGTGAAAAGTTGGGATAACTTGAAGGAGCACTAAGTTCAGCATAGTGTCCATTAGAATTAGAGACGCTATTAGGTGTTGACATTAAACTTTGAGCACCTGAAGAAAATTCATCAGTCATAATAGGAGTTCTAGGAGGATTGAATGGAGAATTAGGTGTAGGTTGATAAAGATGCTGCTGCTGCTGCGGACGAACAATGACACCAGATCGCTTACTGCTGATTGAGGATGGTGACATGGGTATACTGCTAATGATGTCTTCCTTGAAAATGCTACTGCTTTGAGAAAGGGGAGGAGAGCTTGGTGCCATGTAAGGCGAAACCATTTGGCCATTATTACAAGTTTTTGTTTGTTGTAAACTGTTGTTGCTGTTGGTTTTCCGGCATGTTTGAAGGCTGTTGAAAAAACTTTTAGTCGATGTATGTATAACTCCGTTATTGAGTGAGCGTTGATTTGAGAAATCTTCCGAAGACAATTCAGGAGAAAAGATAATCACATTGTTGTTGTCAATAGAGTAATCAGGCGTATCCTTTTTATATGACGCAAGTTTTTTAGAGGGCGATGAGGAAGATATGCTTTTGGGAGACGACGATCTACAAATGTTTACTGTGCTGATACTGCTTGTTGCATTTGAGTTATCAGTGTTGGTTGTGAAATCCGCAATTCCATGCGAAGAAACTCCAGTAAAACCGTAAACATTTGCATTTGGAGTCGTCGTGAATGCTGATGAGTTGTGTGCCACGGGAGATGAGGATGCTGATGAACTGTGGAAATTGCTAGGAGTGGGCGCGTTGGACATGTATGAAGTAGATGAGGGAGATGAAGACGAGGATGATAGGGAGGGGTGTGCATCAAATATTTCATAAGCACTGTTGGCAGTCGTAATAGTAGTCAAGCTAGAATCAAATGTATTGTTGTTGTTGTTGTTATTGTTTAGAGAAGAAGATGAAATGCCAGAAGTAGGGCGATAGTATCTGCCTAAACCAACATGTGTGTATTCGCTGTCATCGTTGGATAAAACTACTCCACTAGACACCGAGTGAGTTGAGTCGGCGTCTCCATTTGTGGTAGTGATCAAAGAGTCCGTTTCAATGTTTGCAACAATGTTGATTAAATAAGTGACGAGATTACTGCTCGATGAAGAATTTATGCCTCTGCTATTTTTCAATCGCAAAGATTTGGATTCGGCTTTTTGCAAATACGTGGACCAGTATCTCAGCACTGGAACAACATCTTGAGATGATAAAAGGCAAATAGAGAGTGCTTCTAGATAGAAATTGGCAGACATGTAAAGCTGGCTAGCTACTGATGAAAACCCGAGAGAATGTAAATATGCGCAGACAAAATGGAGTTGGTCATATTGAATTTGCTGTTTGTTTTGAGCAGTTACTTTTAGCTTGCCGTTAGATGTTGTGTTGTTTAAATTCAAAGCCTGTTTAAACTGGTCTACAAGTGCTTCATCATTTGAGGTATTATTAGCATTGTTAGTTAGAGTAGCAGCATAGAGCAGTGAAGCAAGCAACTCTTTTGAAACTTCAAATTGGTCCAAACTAGACAGTAATCCTTGTTGAGATGGCTTTTGAACAAGCAGTAGAATTATTGCTCTTTTAAAGGACTGAGAAAGAGAGGAATTTGACTTCATGTCAATGGTTGAATAAAGAAGTTCTCGAATTCCGGAGAGACATACTGTAGTGTTGTAGACTCCTCCAAAAAGCGCGCACAAAACATATTGTTCTACAGTCAGCTGAGAGGGATTAAACTCGGGTACGCGTTGTTGCGCAGGCATTCTAGACAGGTTTTTAATGACAGAGGGGAAAAGAGAAGCCAATGCAGACTTTATAGGTGTCATGCACAGTCTAATAGGAGGCGCTTGGGAAGCTTTGGGATTTGCAATATTTGAATTGGCAACAGCAGATGTGCATGAGGATAGTGCATGATCAGGTTGACATTGCAAATGGTCATCTGGTTTGCTGCTGTTGTTGTTGTTGCTTTCGTCGTGAGAGCTTGTTCGTGGACTTTTAGTAATGAGGACTTGGGTTATTTCTCCTACTTTGACGTTTTGCAAAAAAACTACTGGAGAGTCGAGAATTGCAGCAGTATCTGGCGACTTTATATTGAATGGAAGTTGAGTAGATTCAATCTCAGAGCCTCCGTCGACTAGATTGAAGCTCTGAAGCTTGCCTTGAGAATTGACAACCCACGCCTTTCCCTTGTTACTTCTAACCATGATACAAATTATTGGCAATGCAGGAAGGTTGATGGACCGTGTGACTACTTTTTTTGTTCTAACGTCTGAGATGATCAAGCCTGAATCAGAAACTCTAACAACTTTCCCGCTCTTGCTCCACTGCAAAAAGTTGTCGCAGACTGAGGGAGGCGCATGTTTTTGGGGTAGTGGGACCTCTCTAATTTTCTTACAGTTGTCAAAAATGTCTACTGTCCAAACAATGAGTCTGTCTGAGCCATCGCGTAAAGCTGCTAAACTTTGAGAAGAAAAGTTTTTGGAACTGTAGTGCCACGACAATGCAAGTATTTTTCTAGGAGAGCCCATGGGTAGAATTTCATGAATTGGTCGTAAGAAAAATGAATCAGTTGTTGGGGAAGTGAGCTGAACTATTGAAATGTGGCCAGTAGCGTATCCAATAGCATAAATGCCCATTCCACATGGGGCTGCTGCTATGCTTGAGATAGTTCCATGATTGTTGTTGTTGTGAAAAGTTGCTGTAGGAGAATTAGTGAATTGAGATGAAGTGATAAAAGCTGTCGAAGGAGTTGAAGGAGTAGTGCATGAAGTGGGTGAACGAGGTAGAAAAGTTAAAGGAGTCAGTACTCCAGGACTCAAAACATCTAGTTTTAATACTGTTCCATTTCTAGTTCCCAAAAGAGCATATGGTGAAGTTTTGTATTGAGGTTTTGAGGGTTCTTCTTGTGTTGAGTCTGCTTGTTGAGGTGCATTTGAAACGCTGTTTTTTGAAGAGAAAGATGGTGTTATTTTTGTAGAATCATGAGAGTTGGTATTACCTGAAGACAAAGCAACTGATATGTTTGATGTGATTGTATTATTGTCGTTGTTATTATTGATATTTGATGAAAAGAATTCTTCTTCACAATCGTACGATGCCCAACATGCTACTGATATTTTATACTGAGGAGAAATATTCCATAAACCTATTAGATTTGGATGTGCTAGCGAAAAAAGGTCAAACTGATATACTGCAATATGATCTGGTGAGGGTCGACATAGTAAATAGTTTTGAAATGTAGTAAATATTGAGGTGTTGTATAGAGGAAAATGAAAAGACACTGGCTGAGATGATAAATTAGAGTCGATATATAGAAATAATGAATTTGAATAATGTAATAGTATATGAGAATTTAACGGCTGTATGGCGAGACCCCAAGAAGCCATTTTGAATGGTTTTATGAGTGAATGATTTTTGAAGTAAAAAAAAAATAAAAATAAATAAAAATTACAAATAAAAGAAAAAAAAATTTTAAATCAGATGGAATCAAAATAGGATAGAAAACAGGGAAAGAGAATACTTTTATATTATTATTATTAGAGTATCTTTAAATATTTTTTTTTAAAAAGTAAAAAAGTAATAGAAGAGTGCTATTAGTTTTAAAAAAAAAAATTAAAATTTTTTAAATGATAAATTCCTGCACAAATCAAGAAAAACAAAATATTATTTCTGGTAGTGCATTTAATAAATGTGAATTATTATATTTAATAATTTAAACTTATTTTTTCGTGATCAAGTAAAAAGCAGGTACTACAAAACACTATGGGCAACAATCTTTCAATAATTCTATAATGAATTCAAAATGTCTCAAATTTATTCTATGTTTATATTTGAAATTTAAATAAATAAAAAAAAAGAAAGAAATAACAAGATCTTCAATTGAGACATTTTATTTATTTATTTATATTTTGTTTGTTTGTTGTTATTTCGATGATGCTTCTAAACATCAAAGAGAATAAAAAAAAAACTACTCATGAATAAATTTGAGCGAATATCTAAGTGAATACTTGATTATTATTTTCTTTTTTTTTCATCATTCTTGTTATGTCATTACTATTATTCTATAAAACCTAATCGTTAAAGCTTTATAAACAAGAATTTTTTTTGTTATTTGACTTAATTATCTTGAGTTTACTATGACCATATTACAAACGCTTTGATATAAAATGTCAAAAAACTTGATTAAGAAAAAAACTGGGTCTCAAACGTAGGGGGAGAAAAAAGTCATATAAAACTTTATGGAGTTAGATATTTGGCTTTTTTTTCATCAATTTTAAAAGCTGAAATATAGTTTTTTTTTTTTATTTTATTTTATTAAGTTGTTATTAATTAATAATAGATAAAAATTTTATATATTGTCAATCAAAATAACGATTTGTAATTAAAGGTATATAAAAATCTTAGGTTCCTGTAGTATGGCACTTGTTGTTAAAGGTAACTTGTTTAACTATTTTTTGTTCATTCATTTAACAAGTTTCAAGTTGTATTCTACAATCAATTCAGAAATAATAAAATGTCAAATTTATCAAAAGTAATGATTAGAAATGTACAGTAAGTAAAATTTTGTTAAATATTGAAAATTCAGGCATGGAAATAAAAGTTTTTTTTTTTTTATGAAACTCAATTTTTTTTTTTATAAAACACCATGACAAACAAATTTACAATATAAATAAATCATTTCAAATATCCATTTAATTTATTCGCATAAATCAGTTTCCCCTTGGACTCTACTTTTTATAATTTAACTTCACTCATAAAAGATACAAAAAGAGTCTTAATATGGGTAATTGTTTATGTAACTGGCTGATTTAATAATAATACTGGTAAGAAGAAAAAGGAGGTTTGTTTTATTTTCTGGCTATTATCATAATAAGAATTGTAAAACATGGCTATATAGTGGTACACGTTTTTGTTGTAAATGTTCACAAAGTAGAGTATAAATGAAACTCATTATTAGGGTTGTTATTAATTTTATTACATGGTAATATAAAGGCTTTTAAATACTTTTTCTATAACGTTACTCTGTATGTATGTATTTAGTAATTTGATACTTTGGTATTAAATAATAAATATATATATTGTACTATAATTTATTCAATATTAATGTCATTACTGGTGATTGTATATATGGATTTAGTTTTTATCGCTTTATATATATATATATATATAAATTAAACAACCATCAGAAGATTAAAAGCACAACATCGTTATAGTTGTATCCATACAAAAGTCACAAAGTGTATTGTTTATTGAAATGGTAAGATTGGCTTTATGTATTGAAGATGACAAATCTTGATAAAATATGAGGTATAGTTCAATATAACTCTCAAAGATATATTTACCTAATTAGTACAGTCATTCTAGACGCCTCCCAACAAATCCTCTCGATAGCTTAGCTGGTAGAGCGCAAGACTGTAATGGTAAACCTGTCATCTTGAGGTCGCGTGTTCGACTCACGCTCGGGAGATATCTTTTTGCCTATTTACCAATAGCTTTAGTCATGCTTTTTTTTGTTGAAAAATATCCTTATCAATGATTACGTAATTTTTCAGAAATGTCACTTTGATATTTTGACACATGCTAATTGTCAATGCTGCTTTCAGCTATAAATTTTCTACATGATAACTCTAAAATCTTTTTTTTTTTTTTTTTTTTTTTTTTT
>CBXB010000115.1:16870-89133 GCA_000817185.1 Magnusiomyces clavatus CNRMA 12.647
TTTTTTTTTTTTTTTTTTTTTTTTTTTCCAAAATATATCTTTAGTCTTTGAAATATAAGCTACTAAATTTGGTAATAAGTTTAATAAATGTGTTTATTAAACTATCAGGAGTTTTTTTGTTTAATTTGTCACATTTAGCATCTAAATGTTATCAAGACAGGGCAAATGATTTCAAGAGCATCGGCTAAAGTTTGTAATAAAACAGCTAAAATGTCTAATGCTCATTAACTAACAGTCAATATTGGAGTTTATGCACTAAATTCCAATGTATTCAAATAAAAAAAATATATATATCTGGAACACATTTTGTTGCAAAATTTGTGTAGTTTTTGAAACATTTGAATGTGAGTGGCTTTTAAAAGTTAAATTTATCTGTGTGTAATCGTTTATTTCATGTCTTTTTTTTTGTAATGATTACTGAAATTTTACAAAATTTAAAGTCTATTTATTGACCGTGATCAAGGATAAGTGACCATTATAACAATGAGACCTTGTTGACTAGATCGTTGTGACTCATCATGATGTTTTATCTGAGAAAATTCAATCCTTTTTTTTTTCTGGCCAATGAGACTTGTTAAAAAGCCAGTTTCTCTATACAACATTGCAGCCCATGGCAATATGAGCCCTAGCCCAGATTACAATAGAAAGAGTTGCTGATTTATTAGAGCAACTGTTTAAGAATTGATGATTGTTTTTAGATAGAATTGGTATTGATATTCAAGAGATTCATGTGTTTGATTCATCTGTTGTTGATTGATTATTAATTGTACTATGGGAATAAAGTACCTACTAAACTTTGATACTCCAAAGCCTAGATTTTTTGATATGGGAAATTTTATTGATTATATACAACCACTACCAGCCTTTTTTATTTTATTTTTATAATTAATTAATCTAAAATAATCTTCTTTTCATCTTTATATTTAAAACCTTTTTTTTTTTTTTTTTAAAAAAAAAATTTCATCTTTCTTTAACAATCTATTTAATAAAATTGGTTTGATTCAAAAATTTTTCTTTTTTATTTCTTGTCAATAAAACCATCTTTCCGATATCTCTGTCCAATGACAATGCATATCTATTCTAAGCATCATTAAAAAAATCTTTATCGACTACCCACCCTTAAAAAAAAAAAAAAATATAGTTTAGAAGTTTATATTTTTCATTTCTTTATTCATTTTTTTTTTTTTTTTTTTTTTGTATTTATTTTAATTCCTTATGAACAATTATTATTCTTGCTATTCTATATAACTGAATATCATTTATTATATAATCATTTATGAAAACTGAACACATGAATTTCGATTCAAAGGCTGAAAAGACTCAGCGGCGAAAAAGGTCGGCACCCACTCAGAAGAAATCCGACTCTTCGGGCATCTCCAAATCTACAAAGATAAAACGTAAAGCAGCACAGCTACCCTCGTCAAACCAATCTTCAACCTCTCTATCGGCACCTCCTCCTGCAGTAATCACTACAGCTGTAAGACCTTCTGTTATCGGAGTAGCTAGGTCGATATCGGCTTGCCATAGATGTAGATTACGCAAAACAAGATGCGACCAAAACTTCCCCTCTTGCGCTGCTTGCTTGAAAGCTGGCGTAGAGTGTGTTGGAATCGACGCTGCCACTGGCCGTCAAATTCCTCGAAGCTATGTTTCTCATCTTGAAGATAGGGTTGCTATGCTCGAAGTCCAAATTCAAAAGCTAACAAAGGGCCAAGTTATTGCTGGATCAGATATCATTGATATTCCTCAAAACTCTCCCCCTTCTTCAACATTTAACAATAGCAATTCCTCTCCTTCAAGCTTATTCAACCAGACCAATGGTCAAACCTCCTTCTTGTCTAATACCTCTACAAATAATTATATGCTAAATGGCAATAATCATACTAATACCCTATCAAACTCACAGCAAAACATGTCTAATGGCTCTTCAAAAGACAGCTCTGCATGCACAAAATCAGAAGAGGAATCGACTGGAGTAGAAGGCCTTATGTCAACTGTCAAAATGGTTTCTTCAAAAGCAGCAACCTCTGCTCCCTCTTCGTTTTTAGGTTCGTCATCTGGGCTTTCCTTTGCTCGGCTACTGCTCACTGCTATAAAGTTCAAGGAGAAAAACAACCCTGACCATAATTCTCACAATACAGCTAACGCATCTACTTCCCAACCAAAAAACGAAGCTCCCAAAATCCAACCAGCTTCATTACCATCAAAAGAAACAGCTGAAAAGTTTTTATACCTTTTTTTCTCACAGGCAAATTCTCAACTACCTGTTATTCACAGAGAGCAATTTCTCACAAACTATTTCATCCCAATCTATGGCCCTCTTTCAGAGGGAATCTCACTCGCATCCGATTACACAACCATTGGTGTCCCTTTAACGCCTTCTCCAGCTTCCTCTCCTGCAGACCCTAGAATGTCACCCTTAGCGAGTAACTCCACCCTGCCTCCTGCATCTCCTAATACCAACCCTCCTTCTTCTTCTTCTTCTTCTTCTGCTCCCCTGGGCAACACTCTCAAAACTAGAAGCAATAGCGGGAGCATGTATGGTACAAATACACCCATAATCATTTCAAACTATAACGCACCTCAAGTGACCCCAGAAACCCCAAAAAAGGCATTGTACTTTCTTCATTTAGTATTTGCAATTGCAACTTCGATACATCATCAAACACACCCCTCCCACATATCAGAGTCTTTCCGCGTAGCTGCTATGCAGTATCTCGAAAACGTTCTTGCTTCAACAAATCGTTTAGAGGCCCTACAGGGTATTCTTTTGCTGGCTCTATATTCCATCATGAGACCTGCCGTTCCAGGTATTTGGTATGTTCTTGGCTGGGCATTGAGATTATGCGTTGATTTAGGACTACACACTGAAGCTGGCTTAAAGTCTTCAATATCTTCTGCTCCAATCTACAACCCATTCACGCTGGACATGAGAAGAAGGTTGTTTTGGTGCACCTATGCAATTGACAGACAAGTTTGCGTGTATCTAGGAAGACCGTTTGGTATACCTGAAGAAAGTATCAAAGTACCTTTCCCATCGTTACTCGATGACACACTAATCATGGAAGACGATTCAAGCGACTTGAACGACATTAATATTGACACATCTAGAAAGGCTCCATCGTACAAAATTATTTCCTTGAGTTTTTTCCGAATCCGCAAAATTCAGGCTGAGATTCAGCGGATTCTCTATGATTGTGCACCTCTCCCAAGAGAGTATGAAACCCTTGAACAATGGCGAACAACCATGGGCCAGCGCCTCGAAACATGGCATGCCTCATGCCCTAAATCTGCTAAAAAAATGAACTGCAATTTCAACTTGGCTTTTATTGAGCTCAATTACCACCAGACTAGATTATTATTATACGGGCCAACTCCCTCGGATTCGCCCGAGCCCAAGGAAGCTCACCTCAACATCATTGCCGATGCAGGTAAAATGGTTATCCAGTTGTATATGAACCTCCATCGTCACAAGAGTATCAATTACACATGGGTCGCCGTCCACAACCTATTCACTGCTGGCACTTCTTATCTATATGCTTTATACCACTCACCTGCTCTTAGAGCTGCCACTTCAGTAGAAGAGATTGACCACAATGCTCATGCCTGTGCTGAAGTATTGCATGCTTTGGCAGACAGGTGTGATGCTGCAGCTTCTTGTCGTTCAACTTTTGAGCTTTTGACAGCTGCCATTCTGAAGATATGTACACAGGAAAGAGGCTCATTGCCTCAGAATGACCAACGTAGTAGTAGTATTCTTGTCAGTCAAAATCAACCTCACTCTCATCAAAATATTCAGAAAAGCGTTGAACAACCGCAATCTATTTTAAAACAAAGATCCCAAACAGATGTCCAGCTTCAAAATCAAAAGTCACAGGATGTCCAGTTTCAACCCGGTGTCTATATCCAAGATCTTACTGCTCAAAGAATGCAACAGGATTTTAATATGAATAATAATAATATGGGCCAATCTTCATCTCCAATATTGGTACCTCAGAAATCGCTGCAAGTTCATTCTTCTGGTTTACAACAACAAATCCCTGTCAACAATAACAACTTGAACAATGGTGTGCCAACAATAGGAACCAAGAGAGAGTCATCTGTATCTAATTCCTCTTTTCTTGAAGAGCTGTTGGGTGAAAATTTCAACTTGGATGAATTTTTCCAAGAAGCTGGATTACCAAACTATCAAGAAAATATGACTGATTCTCAAGAAGTCACATCAAACGACTCTTCTAAAGAGCAACAACAAAATCTAACAAATGGATATCAAAATATAAGCATTCCAATTCAACAAACAAACTCTGGCGCAACTAATGGAACTGTAAACCAAACACCTAACCCTATAGTCAACTTGCAACAAGATGGTGCAAATCAAACTTTCAACGGGCCCTTTCAGTCACAAAAGCTAAACCTTTTTAATACTGACATTCTCAGTCCAGATTTCGGAATGCCAATCAATTCAAACATAAACAACAGTCCACGAGTTTTTGATTTGATAAATGAAGTTCCAATGGCTGCTATTTGGGACCAGTACTTTGCTCCCTCTAGTAATATGGGAGGCGCTATGATGAATCCACATGGAGATTGGCAAAACAATTAATTTTTTTTTTTTTTTTCTATTTTTTTTATTTTACTTGTATTAATGTTATGAACTGGTGTTTTTTTATTTATTATTTTTTTATTTTATGAATGTATCTTTTTTTTTCTATTCCAATTTGTACTTGTTGAAGTTGTTTTTTAAGATTTGATGTTTATAAAATGTTTGGATTTGTTTGTTTGAATATGATTAAATAAACAAATCATGAGATTAAATAAAATGAAAAAAAAAGGATGTTATATAATCACTATGTACGAAAATATAACCTTCTCGGAACCCTCCATATTTTTTTTCTATCAC
Source organism: Magnusiomyces clavatus CNRMA 12.647 (assembly GCA_000817185.1). Classification (NCBI taxonomy): domain Eukaryota; kingdom Fungi; phylum Ascomycota; class Dipodascomycetes; order Dipodascales; family Dipodascaceae; genus Magnusiomyces; species Magnusiomyces clavatus. The sequence goes on from CBXB010000115.1 coordinate 21,771, forward strand.
TATCTATAACTTTTTTTTTTTTTTTTTTTTTTTTTTTTTTTTTTTTTTTTTTTTTTTTTTTTAGATCCTTATTCAAAACTCATTGATGATCTGAAAGAGTCTGGATGTATGAATCATCACGGTTATAAATCTATTAGATGGATGTTTGTAAATCTTCAATTCGAGTATATTGAAGCTCGAGCACAATCTCGTCGTAAGATAGAAGAGCTAAGAAAGCAAGTAAAAAGATTGAAAGAAGCAAAAGAAAACTTGGAAAAAATCAAAGAGAGAGGCAATTAGGATATACTTTAAGAATAAAGGAAACCCTGAACATCATTGTTCACGGAAATTAGAAAGAGATTGACTAGAAGTTAACAAAACATAACAGATGCCTAGAAGAACAAAAAAATACGCGTTTTTGAACTAGTTTGACTTTTTTTTATTTTTATGCACTAAATGGTTTTATGGAAAAATTGTATAATGTTTAATTTAATGCTAATTATGATTTTATTTGTTTAATAATATTAATCAAAAATATGAAACTTATTCAATTGCTTGGAATGATAAAGTCATAGATCATGTAATTGTTTTGTAGAAATTGATTCTCGGACAAAACAGACTTTTTTCAAAAATGCTTCAACAACTTCAGAGTTGGCATCATCAAACAAGGCTTGATCATCAAGTTTGGAAACAGAAATGTAGTCAACGTCGATACAATGAGGAGCTGATGAACTACTATTATTTTTTCTAATGCTGCTGCTACTGTTGCTATTGTTTTCTTCGTCATTACTTGAAACTATACTTGTATCAGAGTCTCTAATTGTATCATCATCATTATCGTTTTCATCTTGAGATCCATCATTATCTTCTTTTTTATATTCACTTATCTCTTTTTCTTCTCCCCTTGCTCGAAGCCTTGCCATGACGTCAACTATCAAGCAACTCTTAATAATATCATGCGATAACGTTAATCCAGCTTCAGGTATCAGCTCATCTTTGATGTGAACCAATGCTATCGGTAGTTCTTGATAATCATGAACCCAATTGCCTATACGCTGCAAATGAGTGTGTTCCTTTTTCCCCAGTCCATTTTTATCTCCAGGCGACGATGGTAGATTAGCTGGTGGTGGTTGCATTCGCCAAATGGTACTACTATCTTTTTGCGTGATCAGACTAGAGGAGACCAATTTTGTATTGACATAAAACGTAGGTATTTCTTGTATAGTAAGTGTTGCCGACTTGAGGTCGTAGTCCAACACTCTTCCAAAAAATCGTACATACGCATTTTCAGGATATTCATATGAAATAAGATTAGTGATGGTGGTGACTATTGACATTTTTGTACCACGTTGGACAATGTGTCTAACATATTATTTTTTTTTTTTTTTTAAAAAAAACTCTTTCACTTTTTTTTCCTTTATATGTAGTTAACAAAAAGAAAAGTAAAAGATGGTTGGTTTTATATTTGAACACTCACTAGATATTTATTGCCTTGAAAAATCCTGTGTGATTGTTGTTAGTGGTGTGGATAGTACAAAAGGAAAAAAGAAAAAAAAAATTAATTTACTGTGTAGACTACTAGTAGATAAAGTTACTATGGGTACTATGAGCAGATCTAAAAATTTTCCTTCTTCAACTTAAAACAAAATCTAAACCTTTTTTTTTTAACAATTTTTTTAAGAAAATTCCATCAGATGAGAAATAAATAATTTCCCTATTTTCTAATATTAGATTTTATTAAATAAAATGTTTAAATCAAATTTGTCAAAAGTTCGTCACAACATTTCATATAATTTGGTTCAAAAAACTATAACACGAAATTACCGAACTTTTCAGCCGGGAGACATTGTCATCTCAAGACATGTGCTAAACCCAGGCCGCCCTTACATGTCTGATCCGCTCACCGAAGGCAAGGTGCTCAAAATGGGACGAGACACGATTCCCCATTCCGAGCTCCTTAACCTGCCTCCGCGCTCTACTGTCGTCACGCCCAAGGGCCAGCGTTACATTCTTTCCTATCCAACGATGGAGGAATACATTATCCACAGAAAACGTATGGCACAGCCCATCTACCCTATGGACGCTGCAGCTATAGTATCACTGGCCGATATACACGAAGACGGCAACGCAGCCATGGGATATAGTACAGGGTTTGGGAAAATCACAGGCACAATTACAGACCGCTACGTTACTCGAGAATCAGAAGAAAAAGCAGCAGCTTTAGCCAAACAGTCGGAAGAAGATCAACAGTCCAACAACACAAACAATGAAGAGAAACAAACTGACGCTAAATCAGAGGAAAAACCAAAGTACGAGTTGAAAAAGCCAGAAACTTATATCAAGACTCGCCAGTACTTGGAAGCCGGGACAGGCCACGGGTCGCTGACTCTGCAGATTGCTCGTGCGATCCACGCAGCAAACGAAAAGTCGCGAGAGACTGGTGATCTGTCGCTTCGGGGAGCCATTCTCCACTCTGTTGACCGTAACGTCGTGCACTCAAGAACAGGGAGAGTCAACGTGCGAGACTTTCGAAGAGGACTGTACTATGGAGATGTCGAGTTCCACATTGCTGAAAGTGTAGAAGCATGGCTTAAAAAGTATGGGACCTATTGGGCTAGACAGGGTGTTGTTGGACCAGGATTCCGTCCACTTTTCCCAGAATACAATCCTCCAAATGCTGAAGATTCAGTTTCAAAGGAAGAAGGAGGAGTAGAAAAAGAAGAAGAGTTATTATCAAAGCAAGAAGAAGAAAAAGGAGAAAAAGAAACAGTAGAAGAGTTGGTGAAACAAGAAGACCAGGAAGATGACGAGTCTTTTGAATCTCCAGGAGCTTTTTTGAGTGGTGCATTTTTGGACCTGCCCTCTCCAGAATCCAGCATCAAGACCGTTGCTCAGTGCCTCATTGTTGATGCCCCACTGATTGTATTTACTCCTAGCATTTCTCAGATTCTCAATGTAGTCAAGATGATTTCGCAGGACGAGACAGTTGATCTGACGCTGGTTAATGCTGTTGAGCTGATGCCCGGAATTGCTGGCGGGTCCATGCGCGCATGGGATATCCGTCACTCGGTGATCCGTGCTACAGGTGAAGAGGCAGTCGTGTGCCGTCCTCGTGTTGGCGACTCTGTTGCTGGAGGAGGATTTGTTGCAAAGTTTCATAAACTTCCTTATCGGTCTCGTAAACGGTTAGCTGATAAACTAAGACAACAACAACTAGAAAAAAAAGCTGAAAAAGCAACAGCAGCAGAAGCTGAAGATCAACAAGATATTTCGTCTTTATAGATTGTACATTTATAAACATTTGTAAATAGAAAAGTTTGAAATTTAGAGTATTTTTATTTTTGTTATTATAATTATTTTTTTGTATACATATTCCACTTTCTTATTTCTAAACGATTTTTGATTTCCTTTTTAATAAACCAGATATGTTTTCATTTCCATACTCAAAAAAAAAAAGTCATCTGATTGGGGGTATATGATATAACTGTTACTAAGTTAAGAGAAAGAAATATATATATGAATATATTTGAATGATACAACTGTTTTGACCGTAAGAAAAAAAAGAGAAAGAGTCGATGTTAGTAATAAAAAAAGAAGAGAAAATGCAATATTCATAAGATTCTGTTTTTGAACAATTAAGCAGTAGCCTTCTTCTTCTTCTTGTTCTTGAGAGAAATGGCAACCTTTTGTCGTTCCTCTTCTTCTTCTGATTCCTCCATTTCGTCCATAGAAACTTCTTCGATTTCTTCTTCCTCCTCTTCTTCTTCTTCTGAAATCTCCATTTCGGCTTCCTTCTTTGCCTTCTTTGCAGCTGCTCTCTTGAGTTCGACATCTCTGATACGCAACAGCTCTTGGTTGGATTCGACCAACTTTTTGTCGAGAGCCTTTTGAATCTCCTTGTTCTTGGACATTCTGTTCTTGTAAAATGCTCTTTCGCGCTTCTTTCTGATCTCCTCAATGCGGGTCATGGCTTGTAATGTTTGTTGAACAAGCTCACGGTTATATCGAACTGGGACGTTGCGGCGAGCAGAGAACTCAAGAGTCTTATCAACAACCATCTCCTTGCCAGCGGCCTTACGGAATGCCTTGGTCCAGCGGAGTTTACGTGGATTACGCTTCAACTTGAAGTTTTTGTGACATTTGGCTCTGCAGAATCGGAATTGTTTGGCGTCATTTCTGACAAACATAATCCCATGGCCAGGCTATATAAATATTGTTAGTTATAATTTTGTAAAGAGAAAAAAGATATTAAGTCAAAGCATTAGAACTTACGTATATAGGGGCCGAGCAAAAATGGCAAGTCTCGATTCTCATTGCTGCTGGTTTATGATATCGCTTTGTATATAGAAAAAATTATGTGAAGATAAAAAAAAAGATTTGAAAAGTTTCAATTTTTTTTTTTTTTTTTCTGTTGCGCTGAAAATAAAATTTTTTATCAGCACTTCCAAATTGGGAATTACATAAGGCTGAACTGAAATCACATGAATCCTGCAATTTTCATCTACCAATTTTTTTTTCTTCTTTTATATTTTTTTCCTTCTTTTCCTTTCTCAACCCAGAACCACCATTTATAAAGGTTTTTCAAGATCTTATTCATTGATTTTTTCAACAAACCAGTTAATACAGAATATACATAACACTTTTATACGGAAATAAAAAGACAAAATGAACGCTACACAACCACAGCAACCACAACCAGCACAACCACAACAACAGCCCCCACAGCCACAGCAAAAGGGGTTTTTCCAAGAGGCTTATGAAGATATCAAATCAACCTTTACAGATTCCCCTATCGTAATGGGTGTCGCCGTAGTTGGTGGCGCCTTGATTCTCCGAAGCATGTTACGAAAGAAAGGACCAGGTATTGGTGGCCGTGAGTTTTATACAGGAGGATTTGGCGCTAAAATGACTGCTAAAGAAGCTCTACAAATCTTAAACTTGAGAGAATCTACATTGACTAAAAACAAGCTCAAAGATTCCCACAGAAGAATTATGTTACTTAATCACCCTGATAGAGGCGGATCTCCATATTTGGCCACCAAGATCAACGAAGCCAAGGACTTTTTAGAGAAGAGAGGAGGACTTAAATAGACTTGTCACTAAAAAAAAAAGTAATAATACGAAATAATGATGATGATAATGATGACGAAACTAGACATATTGAAAAATTATTTTCCCCCATACTGTATATAATTTTGCTTTAGAAAAAAAAGTTCAACTAAAGGATTTTAATCAACTTACTATAAGGTCAAAAATAAGAAGTTTGCCATATCAGTTATGCTCAAATATAAGAGGCAAAATGTTTAAGATGGCAAATCGTTTTGAGATAATGCTTCTCACGTAGATGTTCATTTCTTTTTTTTTTTCTTGAATAGTTTATACATAATTTTCAACAGGTAGATCTTATCTATAACTGTAAAACAAACGTTGCCAATCATCTAGCTTGGATCAAAACCTGTTTAATACAATAAAGCTCTTTTCATGACAATGAAGAGCATAAAACAACCACTTCAATTTATAATGTGTCTGTTTTCCGACTTGATAATTACTCCTTGGAAAAATGGAAAAAAAAAAAACCACTTAACCAGTTTTTTTTTCTTCAACTTCTGCTTTTGACTCTTCCCCTTTAGTTGTAAGGTTTCCTGAAGCAAGCAAATCAAGATAGTCATCGCAATTTGTAATATCTTCTATTTTGGCCTCAATTTCATCCAACATTGCTTCAAATTTCTGTCTCAACAAATAACAAACCGTTAATTAGTATAAGTAACATTACAAAGCTGTGTTGTTTACTTACAGATGCCTGAAGTTCAGCTTCAGCTAATTCTTGATAAGCAGCAGCAAGGTCTGCTTGTTCTTGACTAGTTGGTGCTCCCATTTTTGCTAATATATGCGAGTAACTTGACAGATAAAAAGGGTGTTAAATAGGTTTCAATCTTTAATATATATATATATATATATTGTAACAATAAATAGGATATCAAATGAATAAAAAAAAGAAAAAGATTAATTGAATCTAAAATGTCCAAGCAGCCAGTTCAATTTCATTTTCCCTGTTTTTGGAAGCACGTGATGATATATTAGGGTTATCCGAGTATTTTTCAAAACTCCAGTTTTTGGCAAACATATCCCTGCCTGTGAGTTGGTCACAATTATCATAGCTTCTTTTTTCTTCTGTCATTGTTATTTCATTGGCATCATATAGCAGTTGTTATAGTCGGTACACTTAACCACCTTTATATTTTAATATAAAAAGTTTATTTGTTCTCTTTTTCAGGAGCCATTCTAACAGAGAAAAAAGTTGCGATAAAAAAAAAGCTTTCAACTTATTTATAGACTTTTACTAGGCTATAAATCATCTTCATCAGCCATAAGCATTCTTGTCAGTACTCGAAATGTTTTGCAAATTTTCAACATTAAAATCAATTGTTAGCTCGATTGCTTTAATTTCTCTGTCGCTCACAGATATAGTCAATGCCAAACCAGCATCGGGGCAGGGCCAGACTCTGGTAATTGGTGATAGTAACAAAATACCGGAACAATACTCACAGTTTTTTGACAATCTAAAAGGTTTGTATGAAGTTCTTATATCAATTACAGACATGTTCAAGTAACTAACACATTAATTGTTATTGTAGCTCACAAAGGCATTACACTCCATATTGCTGGAATCAGAGATGATTCTATTGACTTGATTATTGACGATGATTTAGAATATGACAATTTGATTATTCTTCCAACAAAAGCCAAATGTAAGTATTCATATTACTTTGTACACTTGTAATACTTAACTAACAATTTTTTCTTCTTTTTTTCTATAGCATTGGGACCTCGTCTCAAAACAAGTAAACTATTGGAATATTTCAATGCTGGCGGCAACCTCCTCGCAATTACAGATTCTAGTAGCTCTCCTGAAGCCTTGTTTGAATTCTTTAAGGAACTTGACATCAACATCTCTCCTAAAGGATACAAAGTCGTTGACCACTTTTCGTACTCTAAAGCCAAATCTTCTTCGAAACATGATCTTTTGGAACTCACATCTGAATCCCACTTTGTCACTCCACGTGTTGCTGGCCCTGATGCTAGCGGCAAACCTCTTTACTTCAGCGGCGGCGGTGCATACCTTGGAAACAACCCATCTGTTGTTCCAATCTTAAAGGGCGCTTCTACCAGTTATGTATACGATCCATCTGATGATGCACTTGCCCTCACTGAACCTTGGACTGCTTCTGGATCCCAAACTTACTTTGCTGCCGGATTCCAAGGCCTCAACAATGCAAGAGCTGTTTGGCTCGGAGGCGACAGTCTTATTTCAAACACCTATGTCCAAGACAAGACCGCTTACAACGCAGAATTTGCTGACGCTGTTGTTAAGTGGGCTTTTAAGGAATCCGGTGTTATTAAAAATACTTTTGTTTTACACGAACCCGCCGACAACAATACCATTCCATATACTTCTTTCACTAGTGGATTCCCACTCTACAAAATCAACCAAAATGTCAAGTACACCATTGGCTTTCAAGAATGGACCGGTGAAAAGTGGGTTCCTTATGTTGCTGACGACATTCAAGTTGAGTTTGTCATGCTCAACCCTTACTATAGATTGACACTTGGGGAGCCAGTTTCTGAAACCCCAGAAGGAGGTGCCATTTACTCTGTTACCTTGAAGCTCCCAGATCAGCACGGAATTTTCACATTTAAGACCGACTACAAGCGACCTGGATTGACTTTTGTCGAGACCAGAAACACAGTAACTGTCAGACACAATGCCAATGACGAATGGCCTAGAAGTTGGGAAATCACAAACTCTTGGATTTACTTAACTTCTTTTGTTACTGTTGTATTTACTTGGTGCCTTTTCGTTATTTTTTTCTTGTACTCTGATGATGGCCAGCCATTTTCTGTAACATGGAAAAGAATTCAAGAAATGCAAAAACGTCAAGGTTAATGCCTTTAACCTTTCATAATCTTGAAATAAAAAAATAAAAAATAAAAAACGAAAAAAAAACTAGTTAAAAGTAGGATATAAAAAGACATATAGATGTTTATATTTAGAATATATGTATAGGTTGTTAATATTATTAGGATTGAACAATTTGTACTTTATACTTGACTTTCCATTTAGTTAATTCTTCCTGTGTCTTTCTTAAGTCTTTAGATAATGTTTCAATTACTGTTGTCAGATTCGAACGATTAGATTCTAGAGCAGGAACAACGTCTTTGACTGTTGATTCAACTAAAGTTCCCCCAACCATGCGGAAGCATTTTCTATCACTTGGCATGTCTTTTAACGTCCCCAAGACAAGTCTAGCAATTTATTGGTGTTAATTGAGCAATTGAAGAAATACAAAAAAGCAATAATACTTACTTATGTTCATCTAAATCAGTTTCAAGTTCATTAATTTTTTCAGAAAGACTTTGAATAGTTGATTTGAATGTATTGTATTGCAGTTGGAGCTCTAAATTTAATTAAAATAGGAAAATGTTAGTAAAGTTTAAAGCAATGTGTTTAGTGACATAGTTAATTCGTACCCTGATTTGAAGGTCGCTTCTCTTCTGATGGTTTTGCCGTCGACATTTTTGCTTTTGGAATATGTTGTGATATTATGAAGACTGAATAGAAAGGTTGTAGATGTGAGCACTGATGTTGTTTTTTTTTATCAGGTTTTTTTTCTATGTGTGTAAATCGCATACCAACCTTTTCCCTATCAACCATATTACTTTTGTTCAAGATTAATTTATTTATTTATTCACTTCTAATATAATAATCGCATTTCATAACAAAAGAAAAAAAATAAAAGTACATATATAATAGGCAAAATGTACAAGAAAAAGACCAGTCAAATATTATACCAACAGGTTCCTAAGGAATCGTTAAAATCAAAAGCTAGACCAGGTAGATATTTCCCTGGAAAACCTGTAGAAGAAGAAGAAGATTCAAATTACTCGGAAAACGAAGAAGAAGAAGAGGAAGAAGAGGACGATGAGGAAGAGCAAAAACAAGATAATGATTTAAAAGAACGAGACGATGGATCTAATCAAAAGGTCCGGTCCAAGATACCTATAAACATTATGCCTACAACTATGGAGAAATTCAAACATGAACAAGTTAAAAAACAACCTTTACTGTCAAAAAGTAAAATAAATGAATCTAAGCCTATACATGATCAGGAAGAGGAAAATTTTGTTGAAGAAGAAAGTGACGTGGAAAAGATTCACAGAATGAAGAACGTTGACCAGCTAGAGGATAAAAGTGCAGAACAAGAATCCGAATCTGAGTCAGAAGAAGAGGACGAAAGCAGCAGCGAAGAGAGTGAATCTTCAAGTGATGATGAACCGGTTTTTGTTCCAAAGTTCATATCGAAAGACAAACGAGATGCTGTTAAAGCTACACAGAAACCGCCGGCTGAAGCAGAGAAAAAAAAGGAGCCAGAAAAAACAGCGCTACAAATTGCTGAAGAAGACATTAAACGACAGCTGTTACTAGAGTCACAACGGCTTTATGATCCGAACGAAGAAGAATTAAATACAGTTGATGATACTGACGATCTCGACCCAGATGCCGAGTACGCAGCATGGAAAATCCGAGAACTCAAACGAATCCAACGCGATCGTGAAGAAATCGAGGCCATAGAACGCGAAAAGGAAGAAATGGAAGAGATACGGTCAATGACAAATGAAGAACGAGAAAAGCTACGTTTAGAAAGACTCAAATTGGAAGCTAACAAAGCAAAAGCAGGTGATGATAAAGCCGACAAAGAAGAAGAAGAAGAAGAAGAGAGAAGGAAAAAACGGCCATTTATACAGAAAAATTATCATAAAGGTGCATTTTATCAAGATGAAGAAATACTGAAAACTCGTGATTTCAATGATAGGGTTGAAGACGAATACAAAGACAGATCCATTTTGCCTAAATATCTGCAAAAGCGAATTCACACAATAGGGTTGAAAGGAAGAACCAAGGCAAAGTCGTTAGTAGAAGAAGACACAAGCAAAGATTCTTTATTGAACAAAACCTATAGAAAACGTCATTAGTTTATACAAGGATTACCAAACAAGAACCATTCATCATTTGTATTTTCAGGTAAGCTTTTATTTTTACTATCATTCATTAATTAAAAAGAGAAATCTCAAATATAGCCAAGTATCCATCCAAATGAAAGGTGTCCTTGTAGTGTTTGTAAAGCTCTCAATGTTGGGAGATCAACTGGTGCGGCTGGCATGGCTTATATAATGACACTATTTTATACGTGGTATTTTGGATCTTTTTTTTATTTTTTAATTTTTAATTTTTAATTTTTATTTTCTATTTTCTATTAATCTATCTATTATATTCTCTCCTTACTTAATTTTTTGATACTTGTTTTCTTTTACTTACTACATAATTGATACCATCAATTCGTCTTTCAACTAAACAACAATAGAATTTCAAAAATGAATATCTTCAGATTAGCAGCAGACTTTTCCCACGTTCTCAGTATCATTCTCCTACTGCACAAGATCCACACCAGCAAGTCAGCAGCAGGTATTTCCTTCAAAACACAAGCATTATATGCCCTAGTGTTTGCTACTCGATACATTGATCTGTTTATCCACTACATTTCTCTGTACAACACTGTATTGAAAATTGTTTTTTTGACCACTTCTTTTTACACTCTTTATTTGATGGAAAAGCGAAATGCCAAAAATCGTGGACCTTCGGATACAGTTGCAACCAACGCTACCATTGACACTTTTCGAGTCGAGTATCTGATTGGGGGATCGTTAATATTGGCATTGTGCTTTCCCTCTGATAGAAAGTATGATATTGTCAATGTTCTTTGGACCTTTTCTCTTTGGCTCGAAAGTGTTGCAATTCTTCCTCAACTCTTTATGTTGCAACGAACTGGAGAAGCAGAATCGTTGACTGTTCACTATATTTTTGCTTTGGGTGTTTATCGAGGATTTTACGTGTTGAATTGGATCTACAGATATTGGACTACTGGTTGGTTTGATATGACTTCTTTTATCACTGGTATCATTCAAACTGCTTTATACTCTGACTTTTTTTATGTTTATTACACAAGGTATGTGTCTACAATTTTTTTTCCCAAACTAATGATTTAGAAAATATTAAAGAAAACTAACTTGGGAGTTATTTGTTCGTTCCAATTTATAGAGTTATGAAAGGAAAGAAATTTGAATTACCTCAGTAAATAGCCTTCAATGAAAAAAAAACAAACTAATAGTTGAGTAATTCTCAGATGAAGTGCGAAATTTTGGAAATATAATGTATACATTTTCCAACAGACTCAGACACTTGTTCATTTTGTTTTTTCATATAACTAGTATAAAAAGTTCAAATGTCAAAAAATATTTATCTTCTTAAATACCAACATTTTTTTTTTTTTTTTTTTTTTTTTTTTTTTTTTTTTTTTTTTGGAGTATTTTTCAAAAAAGTTATTGATTAATTTAACTTTATTGTAAATAACAAAAAGTCATCAACTTTAGTTATTTCATATTACTGTTTTCAAAATTTTCAATTGTACTTAAGGTTTTGTCTTACAAACCTATTTTATATATTTTTTAGTAGTAGTCGAAAAAAGATTGTTCAAAAAATCAAATATTAAATTTCCCAATGTATATATGACTATGAAAACTTTAATGACAACTGTTGATAATAAATATGCTGTTACTTTATATACAGCCACAACTATATATATGTTGATCCAAATTTTTTCGCCCTAAAATATCTCTCTATAGATTAATTCATTATTATTGTACTATAAAATTATACAGACACAAAAGCTTCTAATCTTTCTTCAATGGGAATAATTGTTTCTCAATACCATCTTTTGTGACAATTACAATTTGAAGGAAATCACCAACACCGATTTGACGTTCAGCGGCAGAAGAAAATGCATCTCTGATAATGTCAATAACAGTTTCTCTAGGTAGATCTACTCTTGTTTTTGGAAGTCCAGTAGCTGGATCATATTGGTTTTTAAAGTCAACTTGGTTATCCAAAAAGGGTGTAATCAACGAGGCGGCAGCACCACCAGCATGGCAAATCTGACGTTCGTAGGATCCAACTGGATCAAATGAGTAAACAGCACCCTTGCCTTCAGAATCCAGCCCTGCAATAATAGTGCCTACGTAGTATGGGAAGAATCTGTGCGAGTATAACAAAGTCTGAGTCAATCTGGCGGCTGAAGAAACTTGGAGTGGTTTATTGTGAGCATGATGATACCATTCAATCTTGTTTTTGAGTCGCTTTAGGAGAGCATCGCCGTCGGCAGAAAACCCGTTAGCAGCAGCAATCATATTGTCGCCAATCTCATGAATTTGGGGTCTATATCTGGTGTTGATTTCGTAGCCGGAAGAGTGACGTGTGTCGCCAGCAAGAATAACAAAGTCCTCGCCGGCAATTGCAACAATTGAACCACCATTGTCTTCATATGGGTTAAATCTGTGTTCAACTGGAACATTGGTTTGAGCTGCCATTTGCTCGGCGGAAACAGTTGATGGATTGAACATTGTTTTGTGTGTATTTATAAATGTTGCTAATTATTGTTTATAAACTAATAAAACTTTTTTGACCAAAAAAAAATACGTTTTATTGAATTAAGTGTTATCGGTTTGTATATTTCGTGATAAATGATCGGTATGGTGATAATGATAAAGGGTGGCAATTAGGTTTTGTAAGAAATATTTAAAAAAATAATGATCCATAGTATTCAGATGGTGAGAATGGTGGTGGAGAAACAACAAAACGCATAGGTATGAGCTTATGTAATCATAATTTTAGTATTATTATGGAGTTTTGCAGGCAAACTTTCAACTTTTATTTTATTCATGTTAAACAATTTATATCGAGAAAAATTATAGAATAGCTGATTACTATATTCAATATAGAATTTATCATATAAAATTTAAGCGTTAAATTAGTTTCAAACATAATGTCTAAACTGGTTTCATTACCTGCTTCAATTCCAGATGTTATTGACGAATACCTTCCAGTCGAAACCAGCAATGAGCTACCTTTCATCACACTGACTTATGCCACTTCTCTTGACTCGAGGATATCGGCAGCTCCAGGAACGCAGACAGTCATTTCTCATTTGGAAACCAAGACTATGACTCATTATCTACGATACCATCATGATGCCATATTAATTGGTGTTGGTACTGCATTAGCAGACAATCCTGGGCTTAATTGTAGATGGACTCCAGATAACGTCGAAAATAAAGAGAGTAATAAAGATGGAAAACACAGCGAGCAACATTTTATTTTGCCCATTATAGTAGATCCTTATTTTAAATGGGATCCTAGAGGATCGCGATTATTGGAAAATGCTAAAAACAAGATTGGATTGGCTCCATACATTATTGTGAGAGAAGATGCTCTAAATAACGATGCCACTGGCAAATTTGCAGATAAAATAAGAGCATTAGAGGAATTGAATGGGAGGGTGATTTGTATGAATAAATCAAGCTATGAAAATGGTACCATTAAATGGCGTGAGATTTTTTCACAGTTATATAAGGAAAAAACACCACTAGGCACACCAATCCGGTCAATAATGGTTGAAGGAGGAGCAAAAGTCATCAATGGTCTATTAGACGAAGCTAGCTATTTGCTCACCAAAGATGAATCCTCTACACCATTGATTGCTTCTGTTATAGTGACTGTGGGCCCAGTATTTTTAGGAAGTCAGGGTGTTTGTGTAAGTCCGATCACTTCTCAGCCTAAACTAAAGCAGGTTCGATGGTGGACTGGAACCCGAGATGCCGTTGTATGTGGTCGACTATAAATAATAGTTGTGATATTTTGTAAAAATACATGTAATGTCACATAGCTAGTATTCCGTAAATGTTTACGTAAACTTCAATACAAGGATTAGTCATTTAATTTGACAGAAAAAGGAAATTCGGCAGCACCACCAAATAAAAAGCAAAAAACAAACAATGGACGTTGCAGTTACATGCCATGTCATAGAGATGAGCCTGACCCCAAAAAGGGTAAACCGATAATTTCTATACTACTGCTACTACACGTACCTTTTTGTTCCGCGCGCTTCTTCTCCTACTGGAAACATATAAAAAATTTCGACTCTAAATAAACAAAAACAATTTTTTTTGCCTTTTTTTTTCTCCCTCTCTTCTCTTACTTTCAAGCAAAGACTTCTCTTCATCGTATAAACATCAATAAAATTATCTCCAATTTATTAAACCAGAACGTAAACCAACATTTTCTGAATATATTCGACAAGTGTCAAGAACAAGATATATTCAGTGATAAAATATATACATTGCTATATATACATTATATATAAACACAACACCCATACACACATACAAAACTAAAAAATGTCTACAGTACCAGCACAATCGGATTCGAAGCCGCCGATGATAAAGTCTTCAACTTCTTCTCGTCAAAGACGCTCACAAAAACCAGCTACTGGTTCACACACAGAAGAACAAGAGTTAGAATACTCTGAAAAACTAGTAACTCTAAGAGAAATGTTCCCAGACTGGAAAAATGAAGACTTGATTCCGTTACTTTCAGAAACAGACGGAAATTTGGAAATTGTTATTGAACAAATTACTTTAGGTATGTTTTTCTTTTTTCTTTTTCTAATCTTTTAAATTATCCAATCAATTGTTAGTTAATGCTATCAATGATGGATTGATTTGTGTTTGGATATTTATTGCTCTTTGAAAAATTTTTAAAGAGTTTTTTTTTTGCTTTGTTGACAGTTGAAAAATATTTTTCATACTGGTGGTTTTGCTCAAATTTTTTTTTTTTTTTTGAATTTTTTAAAATTCTAAATTTTCTCATGACAACTACCTACAAAAGTTCATATTCAAACAACAAAGTCATCCATCAATAATCAGTATTCATAAAGACATTTCTCAATCAATTGGTTTATTTTTATCAAATCCAAATTTACTAACTATATTTTGCTAATTTTGAAATATAGGCCATGCTTTCAAATGGGGCCAAGTCAAAAAGAAATCCAAGGATAGACCAAAAAAGCAAGACCAAGCCAAAAAGCAAGACCAATCTAAGAAGCAAGATCATTTGAAGAAAGAATCAACTGATTCATCATATTCTCAACAAAAAGCTCATACCAACTCTAGCAACTCGCACCCAGCATCGAGAAATACTATTCCTCGTGGTCCAAAGGCTAATAAAACACAAAGTTCAGCTCTTGCTTCTGCTTCTACTCGTAATCCCAAGGGGACTAAACGACCACAAAACTCACAGTCTAATGGATCTCTTGATGACAAACAAAAGAGTACCGATCCTTCCTTACCTTCTACCACTTCATCACATCTACCTGCTACCACCTCCGCTACTACTCCTTCCTCTGCTCCTTCTTGGGCTTCATTATTTGCTGATAAATCTCCACCAGAACCTGAATTACCATCTAAAAAGACTACCACAACCAACAATGATGATTCTTCAATTCCTTCCACTGCCTCCTCTGATGCTCATCCCGATGCCATTACTGTCAAGGTTCCTGCTTCTGAATCCAAACCAGACCAAGATGACACTGTGAATAATAATCCACCTGCTGAATCCACCACTACCACCGCTTCCATTCCAACTACCACTCCTGCTGCTCCAACTACCACTGCCCGTTCATGGGCTGCTGTTGCAAATTCCAGTAACCAAAAGAAACCCGCTCCTGTTGCTCAACCCCCTGTTGCCGAATCTGCTCCTGCTCCTCAAGAACAAAATACCACTTTTACCCAAGAACCTGCTGCTGAAGAATTAATTGCTGAAGAACAACAACCATCTGAAGTTTCCGCTGAACCCGAAGCTGTTGAAACCTCAACTTCTGCTCCAGAACCTGCTGCTTCTGTACCTGAACCTGAACAACAAGAACAAAGCTTTGCTCAATCGGCTGCTTCTTCTTCTGTTTCCGATGCTCCCACTCCTTCCTCTGTTCCACCAGGCCTTGAAAAATCTGAACAAACCTCATCTATCACAAACAACTCAATTTCTTCTCCAATTGTCTCTGAATCTAATCCAATTGAAGTTTCTCAAAATCAACAACAAAACTCAAACATTCCAACTGGCCCTGCCTCTTCTACTGGATCTCAATCTGTTGCTACCCCAACTGGCCCTGCATCTGAACGTCAACAACAACAACAGCAACAACAGCAACAGCAACAACAGCAGCAACAACAACAACAACAACAACAACAGCCCATTTCTCTTCCAACTCAACCATCTCATTTTAGTCGTCGTTTGAATCAAGATGCTCCAGTAATTCTTCCTGGTGCTCTTGGAAATCGTTCTATGGGTCGTCTTGGTGCCCAATTTGGCTCTATGAATATTTCTAATGATGAACCTTCTCAAGACAAGAGCGGCGTTGATATTTCCTCTACTCCAACTCAACCAAGATCTGAGCAACAATTGCAACAATCTCAACAGCAACCACAGCAACACTTTTCTTACCCACAATCACAGCAATCATACAACAGCTACAATAATAATAGATTCAACCAACACTCAAACAATCAATTCCAACAACAATCTCAACAACACCAACAGCCTCTCCAACAACAAGGACATCCTCAAAAGCCTTATAACTCTTACAACAGTCAAAACCCTTACATCTTTAATGGTATCCCAGGTTACAACAACTACAACTTTCACGAATACGGATATGGCGGTACTAATGATATCCAAAGGAATAATACTGCTAATTATTATCCTCACTATCAACAGCATGGCCAAGACGGCATATCCCGTGGAATGGGAGGATTTGATCAACAAGGCGCTCCTCAACAAGCCAACCGATATGCAGCTGAAAAGATTGCTGGACCTGCTGCCGCCACAACTAATCCATCTCAGTCTCCTGCCATCAGCTCTGTTTCTCCAGGTGTCACCTCTACTTCATCTGGTCCCGCAATGCCTGGCTATACTCAAATGATGGGAGGAATGCCACATTACATGAATGTTTCTCCATACTACGTGTACCCTTACTCTTATAACCCCATGCAACCATACAATAACCAAAAGAACTACTACGGTCAACAGCCATTCTACGAGGGTACTGATTATCAAGTCATGCAACAACAAGGTGGTCAACAACCTTCAAGACAAGGTGCCCAACAACCTGGACAACAAGGTAGTCAACACACTCAAGGCCAACAACAAGGTCAGCAACAATCTCAAGAACAACCTCAAGGTGCTGGCAATGCTCAGTCTTCATTGAGCGGAATCTCTGACTTTTTGCAACGTGAGGACAAGGGTGCTCCAGGCTCTCCACAATCCATTTTGGGAGGAACTCAAATCTCTCAATCTCAATTAGGAGGTGTTCCTCAACAACAGCAGCAGCAACAACCCTACTATTCTTATGCTGGATATGGTCAATACAACCAAGGGCCAGGTCGTCAAAACTGGAACTAATTTAAGTTCTTGACGATTTGAGTGAAAAAAAAAATTTATAGAAAATTTTTCAAACCAGCTTTCAAGAAACAAAAAAAATCAAAAACAGAAAAAAAATATCGTTGAAATGATAATCTATTTCATCAAGGGAAATCTTAAACACTAACTAAATACCAAATTACAAATAAAAACAACAAAAAAATTAAAAAAAAAAACAACTATGAAATATGTTAAATTTGATAATTTACTAATGATGTGATATTAACGAGCTTAAATTGATATTGGTAGTGGCAATTTACTTTTTAAATAATCATCATTAGTATTTGTTATTTTTAATAATTTCATTTTTAATGAGAACAAGTGATTATGATTATAAAATTTGCAACATTTTCAAAATTTATTCTAATTAGCAGCAGGAGTTTAAATATTTGAAACAATGTTTGTAACATTAATCATAATCATAAGAAATCAGCAAAAATACAAAAAACAAAAAAAATTAAACTTGGTATTCTATTGTATCTTTTATGAGTGTTTATTACTATATTATTATCGTCATCATTATAACTATATTATTATTTATGTATTGTTTATCTTATATTTATATAAAATTATTTTATTACTTTTTTTTTTAAAGCATATTTTCAAATATAATTGGCAATGTTTTTTGTTAAACTTGATAAGATTTTCAAGATATGCTGATATTCCAAACTGAGTTCGAAGCAATGAATATAGAAAAATCAATATATTTTCAAATATTCTCTTTAGAAAAAATAATTACAAAAAATAAACAAAAAACAATAACAGTAAATACATACTCAAAAAGTTAAATAATTCAATTCCTAAACTGTGGTACAGAATAAATAAATATAATAATAGCAGTCTTGAAACTTAATACTGATAATAGTAAATAAGATCCTTAAAACCAATACAAATATAAAATAAAAGCTCCCAAAAGCACAGAATAAATGCGTCCTTGTGGGGTTGATACAAGATATAACGCCCATCCAATTAACCAATCCGAAACTCTTCCCAGAGATTCATAGTATCCAACGTTTTCAGCCAAACTCAAGGAAATTGGAGGTAAACCTGCTGATGAGCTAGGCAAATGTTCAGGGGCAAGAATAAGCTTATGAGAATCATTGGGGTCCACAGAAAAAATTTGCTTTGGATATTCAGCAGGAACATCAATACGTAAATAGACAGGCTTGTGGTCCGAAGTTGAGATCTCTGGTATATAATCGTACTTGTGAACTACAACAGGCTTGGCGTATGGCAGATAGAGAATTCTGTCGCACCATGAAGGAGTCCTTTTCTCATCGTATACGTTTGTCTCAGAACCTACTTCAAACTTGTAGGTAGGGGGGAACGTAATGGGCGCCTCAGTGAGTCCATAAAACGATTGTCTAGTTCTCAAAATGTGATACAGCTCATCAGTCTTTTTGAATTTGACATAATTCTCGTTATCAACAATATCTTCATCTTCATCTTCTGCCAACAATGGCTCATTTGATTCTGACGATTGTTCAGCAAGACCTTTGCTCAAATGGGCTGTGGCTCTGTAATTTAAATCACCCATAAAAAATAAGTGCGAATTAGGCTTGTAAGCTCCAAAACCATCTTTAAAGCCCAATGAAGTAATGATACCGTAAAAATCTTTATTTCTGTTTGAAATGTGACCCTCGTTGGCTGCAAGATGGGCATCAATAAAGGTAAACTGCTGATTGTCTGTAACTTGATTGGAATCTTTTGGTCGAACAGTAATACGAACTCCAGCTCCACCTTTGAGAGAAGAGTAAACATATCCTCTTCTAGTGCCAGCAATAATTTTATCAACTAGCTGGAGGGGCTTAACCCCAGGTAAGGAAGAGTCGTCGAGCAAGTAAACAAGAATGGCAATTGCGCCGATATTAGATCGTGCAGCCAATTGGTAGGAAGCCTCATTGTTTGGGTAGATTTGGCTGAGTCCTTCTGTAATGCCTAATTGGATTGGGTGCAAGTTGTTTTCCAGCATGCCAAAACTGGCTTCGGCAATAGACGTGACCTCTTCAAAACCAAATACAAGCATTTGCGGAGGAAGAGGCACTGATGAGCCATCGCCTGTCGAAGAGAAAGGGCCGCTATTCTTTAGAGCATATTTCACGGAGCGCTGTAATGCTTCTACAGGTTGGCGAGATTTGCCACAATTGAAAGTCAGAAGTAAGAGAGATATCTCAGTAGTGTTCATTTTGGTAATCAGGTACAAGGGAAAAAAAAATTATAGTATATCAATTAATAGAGGGCTACAACAGGTGGCAAATTACAGAGGCCAAAATCAAAACGTATTGTTGTTTGGATTAAAATTGTTCCAGAAGGTTTTGTGTGTTTTGGTTTTATGTGTACGGGCAAAATTTCACCACCACCATTAATAATTATACTAATTTTGGCAATATATTTAAATACACCGATTCCCCTCTGTTTTCAACTCTTCCTCCTAACCATCTTTATAACTTTTTTTTTCACCCTCTCTCTTTTTTTTCAACTAATCTTTTTTCCTCCAGACATTTTACTACTATCGAATTTCAGATTACAATGCCTGAAGACAAGAAACCTCTTCATCACAATCTCGCCGACGCTTCTGGCTCAGATGCCAACAAAGAAGATCTTACCGCTACAGCCATTCTCCGAAGAAAGAAGAAAGACAATGGTATGTCAATTTTTCAATTGAAATGACGATTTACAAAACAATTTTCTAACCTTTATTCTTCATTGATGATCTTGTATATTTGAATTACTTTTGTCGCTTTTTTTTTATATCATTTTTTATCATTTGAGAATAATTATTTATGGCTTATTTAAAAAGAAGAAAATATACCCATAATTGATACCTTGGTAATTGCCAGCATATTAAAATTCAATCTACAACACATTGATGAGTTTTGATCAGTATATGTATACAAATAAACATGTACGCTATTTGGAATCTTTCAATCATATTCATATTGCATTACAGATAAAGTTTTATCTTAATCATTAATTTTTGTTTATTGTTTTCAACCTCACACAGCCGGATTTTTTTATTTGCCACTGAATAATTGTTCCCCCTAAAAAACTTGAATACATCATATTAAGCCATGATTTTCAAATCAGTTTCAAGATAGAAAAGAAAAAAAAAGCTTCAAAAGTAATTCAAATACATCATCTTGAATATTTTATTTCTATAGCTTTGATTGTTGATGACGCTATAAACGATGACAATTCAGTTATTGCTTTATCTCCAAATACTATGGACAAGTTAGAACTCTTCCGTGGTGATGCATGCATTGTCAAGGGAAAGAAGAGAAAGGACACTGTTCTTGTAATTGTCGCCGACGAAGAACTCGAAGATGGCGTTTGCAGAATCAATCGTGTCGTCAGAAATAACCTTAGAGTTCGTCTGGGTGATGTCGTTACTATCCACCCATGCCCTGATATCAAGTATGCGAAAAGAATTTCCGTCCTACCAATTGCTGACACAATTGAAGGTCTCACTGGTGATATTTTTGAAGTCTTTCTTAAGCCATATTTCGTTGAAGCCTACCGACCCGTTAGAAAGGGCGATCTCTTTACTGTTCGCGGTGGTATGAGACAAGTAGAATTTAAGGTCGTAGAAGTCGACCCTCCAGAGTACGGTATTGTCTCCCAAGACACTGTTATCCACACCGAAGGTGAACCAATTAACAGAGAAGACGAAGAAGGAAACCTCAATGAAGTTGGTTACGATGATATTGGTGGTGTTAGAAAACAAATGGCTCAAATCAGAGAATTGGTTGAACTTCCATTACGACACCCACAGCTCTTCAAGAGTATTGGTATTAAGCCACCTAAGGGTATTTTAATGTACGGTCCTCCAGGTACTGGTAAGACCCTTATGGCTAGAGCCGTTGCCAATGAAACTGGTGCCTTTTTCTTTTTGATCAATGGTCCAGAAATTATGTCCAAGATGGCTGGTGAGTCTGAATCAAACTTGAGAAAGGCTTTTGAAGAAGCTGAAAAGAATGCTCCTTCTATTATCTTTATTGATGAAATCGACTCTATTGCCCCAAAGAGAGACAAGACAAACGGTGAAGTCGAAAGACGTGTCGTTTCCCAACTCTTGACTCTTATGGATGGTATGAAGGCTCGTTCCAACGTTGTCGTCATTGCCGCCACCAATAGACCAAACTCTATCGATCCCGCCTTGAGACGTTTCGGTCGTTTCGATCGTGAAGTTGATGTTGGTATTCCAGATCCAACTGGACGCCTCGAAATTCTCAGAATCCACACCAAGAACATGAAGCTTGCTGATGACGTTGATCTTGAAGCAATTGCTTCAGAAACACACGGTTATGTCGGTTCAGATCTTGCTTCTTTGTGCTCTGAAGCCGCTATGCAACAAATTCGTGAAAAGATGGATCTTATAGATCTTGAAGAAGAAACTATTGACGCAGAAGTCTTGGACTCTCTTGGTGTCACCATGGACAACTTTAGATTTGCCCTCGGTATTTCCAACCCCTCTGCTCTCCGTGAAACCGTTGTACAAAGTGTTAATGTCACATGGGACGACATTGGTGGTCTGGACAAGATCAAGCAAGAACTCAAGGAGACCGTCGAATATCCAGTTCTCCATCCAGAAATGTACACCAAGTTTGGTCTTTCTCCTTCCAAGGGTGTTTTGTTTTATGGTCCTCCAGGTACTGGTAAGACATTGCTTGCAAAGGCTGTTGCAACTGAGGTTTCTGCAAACTTTATCTCTGTAAAGGGACCGGAACTCTTATCTATGTGGTTTGGTGAATCTGAATCAAACATTAGAGATATTTTTGACAAGGCTCGTGCCGCTGCTCCATGTGTAGTCTTTTTAGATGAATTGGATTCTATTGCCAAAGCTCGTGGTGGATCTGTTGGTGATGCCGGTGGTGCTACCGACAGAGTTGTCAACCAGCTCTTGACTGAAATGGATGGTATGAATGCTAAGAAGAATGTCTTTGTTATTGGTGCCACCAACAGACCAGACCAAATTGACCCTGCTTTGTTAAGACCTGGTCGTTTGGATCAACTTATCTACGTTCCTCTTCCAGACCAAGCCGGTCGTCTTTCTATTCTCAAAGCTCAACTCCGCAAGACTCCTCTCGAGCCTGGTCTTTCTCTCGAAGAAATCGCTAAGAGCACCAGTGGTTTCTCTGGTGCCGATTTGTCCTACATTGTTCAAAGAGCGGCCAAATTTGCCATTAAGGAAAGCATTGAAGCTAGCATTAAAGCTAACGAAAACGCTGAAGCCAATGGCGAAGAAGATGTCGAAATGGAAGATCCAGTTCCATACATTACCCGTGAACACTTTGAAGAGGCCATGAAGACCGCCGCCAGATCTGTAAGTGATGCTGATCTTAGAAGATATGAGTCTTATGCTGCTCAAATACAAGCTTCCAGAGGTACCCTAAACTTTAGATTTACTGGTGACACCAATGTCCCTGGGGCAGCAAGTGGCAACAACGCAAGTGGTAATGAACCAGCTCTTGGTAGAGAAGCTGGAGATGATGATCTTTACGATTAGGATGGTTTTTTGAGAAAATATTCACATATATAATAAAGGTGCTTGTATGATTATAATTATATAATATAAGATTCTATATTAATTATATTGTATTTATTGTTTAATAATTTAAAGAAGACCTTGTTTCTTAAGGTCATTGTAGACTTTTTCAGACATGACGTTGCCTTCTTCGTCTTCCATTTCAACTGCATTTTCTCTTCGTCCTTCTTCCTGTCGAGTTGTTCGCTTGATTTTGTTCCACAGGTCGAGGGCGTCCTGAATGTTGACAATGCCCTTGAACAGCAGCGTCTGTGTAATTCCGAGACACTTGAGCCCATGAACGTGTCTTGCCTCCATAAAGTGTTTTTCAAACGCTTTACGACCCATGTACACGTAGTTCCCGCAGATCTCGCATGAGTACTCGATTCCGAGCCCGTTGAGTTTCCACAGCCAGAACGGGATTGGTTTGCCGTCCCACCCTAATGGCAGTTTAAGAGGGTTATAGATAATTTCTCCATCTTCGTCTTCGTCATCATTGTTATTATTATTACCCTTTTTATTCTTTTTGCCGCCTGTGGGATCCAAATCGTCTTGGGAATCGAGTGCTTCGATCTCAAGCTGGCGTTCGTTGTCGGTTAGAGCGCGCTTGCGTTCAACGTTGTTTTTTGTGTCGGTAACTGTTTTTTGTAAAAGCTGGATTATGTTAAAAGTACAGTATTCATGGAATGCAAGTAATCGGAGTCGCAAATTAGATTCTTCATCTTTTGAAGTATTATTATTATTATTAGTAGTAGTAGTGCCACTGTTGTTTTTTTCAAAAGCGGCTTTGTTTTTTAAATGCTTTTTGCCAGTTAAGTGGCCTTTGTAAACTGTTTCTTTGGCAAAATATTTGTTACATGGAGTACAGTAAAATCCTTCTGGAGTTTCTACTCCATCTGCAGGTTTGTCTGAGGAAGAAGAAGACTTGGCAAGAGATTCTTCATTGTCATCAAATCTCCATCCAGGAAATGGAATCTTCTTTGTCCACGCATTTTCAAAATCAGCTTCTATTTTTTGTAGGGTTGTTTGAGTGTTTTCAAGAACGTTACGCTTAACATAAAATGAGCTGATGTATTGGTGCAGTTCAGACGCGTATGTAAAGTATTCAGTGTCGAATTTTCGTTGAACGGGGAAATATGTTGTGTTTGAAAAATCGTAGAAAATGTCTAGGTATCGAAGATAAGTCAGTTTAGATAAGATGATTCGGGGCGCCTGCGGAACACCGCCTATTGAAGGTGCAAGGTCTTCATTTGCAGCCTCGAGAATAAAGGGAAGGTTTATGTAACGCTCGTGAAATGATACAAGGTCCAGGTACTTGCCGTATGACTCCTCACCCGAAAACATGGAGTCCAGATCAATATCAGAGGCGATCTTACTTAGCAGGACGTTTGACCCAAGATTCTGTGCATTCAGTAGGGCCTGTATGGCTGTTTGCTGGGCCGGATCGTTTTCGTCAATGGAATTGGAAAGAACGCCATTTTCGAGCATTTCCTGTTGTTCCTTGAGCTTTACAATTCCCATCTGATACTGTTGAGTAATATCATCTACTTGTTGATCGGGGTACTTACGATGATACTCCTTAATGTAGTACACCTGTTTATAAAATACGTCTAAGAGCGTTGTGGATGTGTCTGGGGTGGTAGATATTGCCGTCAGTTCTCGATCGCGTAAAAAAGCTGGATGGCTATCAAGATCTTCATCGTCAATCGGCTTGTCAGTTGAAAGAGATTGCTGTTGTAACTGCCGTAAAACCGACTTTGGAGTATAGGATTTCTCAAGAAACTCACACTGCTGTTTATATCGTTTAATAAACCGGCCGATTTCCTGCTGCTGTAGCACTGTTTTTCTAAAATGCTGTTTTCGTTTTCCATGAAGTTCCGACGATGCTGATAGAGGAGCTGAGTCAGGGAGTACTCCAGGGTTGTAGACAATTCTGTCGGCAATTGCCGCCTCTATCCTCTCTAGTTCTTCTAAAGCAGATCTTTGAGCTTCCAAAACCGAAGACGACATTTCTTAGTTGTTAGTCCTTTAGCATAAAAAAGTTGTTAAAAAAAAAAATGCTAATGATAATTAGGAATAATAATGGATAAAAATGAGACGTGAAAAAAATAAAATGTCAATGGTGTTGGGTTAGGGTTTGCTAGCCGTTCTTTAAAAATTTCTATTTTTTGAATATTTTGATCTGGAAAAAAAAAAAAAAAATTGAAATCTTAACGTTTATCTTGTTTTTGAAAAAGTAAAATCATACCGGCATATAAGTTTTAGTTAAACTATAATACACATCATTTATATACTTATTTCAATAAACAAAATGTCATTTAAATCTTTGGGTCTTCCTCCTTGGATGATTGATAACCTTAAAAAAGTAGCAATTAAGACACCTTCAGCTATTCAACAAGCATGTATACCTGCGATTTTAGAAGGTAACTACTATAATCCACTGTTTATTTTAATTTCTTGTCTTGTTCTAACATGTCATATTATTGTGTAGGCCGCGACTGTATCGGAGGAGCCAAAACTGGTTCTGGTAAGACTATAGCATTTGCTGCTCCCATGATTGTACAGTGGGCGAAGGATCCATATGCAATTTGCGGGATTGTATTAACGCCGACGAGAGAACTTGCCATTCAAATTGCAGATCAGTTTCAGGCTATTGGTTCCAGTGCAAACATTAAAGTATGCGTTGTTATTGGAGGAATGGACATGACAAGACAGTCTCAAGCTCTCAAAGAACGACCTCATTTTGTGATTGCAACTCCGGGTAGATTAGCAGACGAAATTCTAAGTAACGGCGAAGAAATAATTCCAGCATTGAAAAGGGCCAAGTTTCTCGTTTTAGATGAAGCAGATCGACTTCTCAGTCAGTCTATGTCAGCCGACTTGAACACTTGTTTGAGCGTATTAGCACCTCCAGAAAAAAGGCAAACCTTACTGTTTACAGCAACTGTCACAGAATCGGTCCTTGCAATCAAAGATCAACCTCCCAAACCAGGCAAAAAACCAGTTTTTATCCAAGAAATCTCCTCCGACGAAATCGTCATTCCAGACACCCTTTCACAGACATACATATTCATCCCGTCATACGTTCGTGAAGCATATCTCTACAGCATTATATCTCACGAAGACAACGAACACAAGTCGACCATTGTGTTTGTCAATAGAACCGCCACAGCAGAAATGCTCCGCAGAACGTTAGAAAAGCTCGACGTCAAGGTTGTCAGTCTACACTCCGAGATGCCCCAGCGTGACAGAATAAATTCTTTAACAAAGTTCCGTCTAGAAACCGCTCGCGTGCTCGTTGCCACAGACGTCGCTGGTAGAGGTTTGGATATTCCAGCTGTCGAGATGGTTATCAACTATGAGATTCCTGCCAACCCACACGACTATGTCCACCGCGTTGGTCGTACCGCCCGTGCCGGCCGCCACGGTGAGAGTATATCGCTGGTCAGTGAACAAGATGTCAACCTGATCCACAAGATTGAAGAAACCGTTGGCTCCAGACTCGAAGAATACACAAAGATCAGCGAAGATGATGTGCTGAACAAGACATTGACGCCAGTATCGATAGCAAAGAGAGAGTCCATAATGGACATGGACAAGGACAACTTTGGAGAGCAGCGAAAGATTCGAGAAAAGAAGAGAAGGCAGAGGGATATGAATAGTGAAACAGTAAAGTCTCAAGACAAAGCTGGAATACGGAAAAAGAAAAGTAGTCACAAGAAAAAACAGTCAGACTAGACACCAAATATATAGAAAAAAAAAAAAAAA
Organism: Magnusiomyces clavatus CNRMA 12.647; assembly: GCA_000817185.1. NCBI lineage: Eukaryota > Fungi > Ascomycota > Dipodascomycetes > Dipodascales > Dipodascaceae > Magnusiomyces > Magnusiomyces clavatus. The sequence goes on from CBXB010000115.1 coordinate 48,464, forward strand.
TTGAAATAACATCAAGATTTATTTAATTGTATTTATAACTTGTTTTTAATCATTTTGTAATTAAGGAAACAAGACTTGAATTAATTTATACTATATCGATCACTTGAAGAAAAAAAATCCGTTGAAATTTACTTTTTTCAAACCAAAAAGACATGATCTTTGTGACCAAGATCATATGTTCACGGTGCCTTACCAGCTTACTATCTAGGACGAGAAATTAATGCGACCTGAGTTTCCTATTTTAAACAAGATATTCATGCAGCCATTATTCCCTATCTTGAACAGAGAATTAATGCAATCGTCTCTTCCCAAATAGACCCTGGTGTTCATGCACAATTTATTTGTTTTGGACTTAAAGTTCATGCAATCTTATCAATTTCAATTTAGGACAAGAAATTCATGCCAACGACAGTTTCCTATTTTGAACCGGAGATTCATGCAATTACCATTTCCAAAATAGAACCTGAAATTCATGCTGATATTTGGAAAACTGCCTTTTTTTTTAGAGGTAGTTTTCATGCGATTTTTACCTTATTTGGGACTTGATGTTAATGCAATCTTATCAGTAACTATTTGAAACAAAAAATTAATGCTACTTGATTTTTTCCTATTTCAAGCAAGGTGTTTATGCGACCCCAAGTTTCCTATTTTGAACTAGGGATGTATGTTGATTTTTTGGAAGTTACACTCCTTTTAATCATAGTATTCATGCAATTACAAATAGGAGGACAAGAGAATTACCTGTCGAAGACCCTAGGTTCATGGGACATTTATCTTCTTTGGTCTCAAGGTTCATGAAGTTTTATCAGTTACAATCCAGGACAAGAGAGTAATGCGACTCGAGTTTCCTATTTTGTTCTGGATGTTCATGCAACTGTATTTTTCCTATTTTGGACCGAGTACTCATGCAATTACTATTTCCCAATTTGACCCTCATATGTTCATGTTTACCTTTGATGAATAGCTTGATTTAGACACGGTGTTTTTGCGATCTTATCAACTCCAAACTGGAATATGATCTTTATGCAATCTTATCAATTCTATTTGGGAACCCTAGTACATGCTAAAATTACTACTCTGTTGTTAATCTTCATGTTAGAAAATACAACAACATGAGAACACATTTTTAATCATCAGAAAAGACGCAATCTTGAATTTATTCAACCTAGTAAAATTTTCTATTTCAAAGCAGGATAACAATATTACGCTTGTAAAATAAAAATTAAAAAAAAAAAAATAAAAGCCTCCCCATAATATGGGGACAATACCTAGAAAACATTTTATGAGCAAATATAAATTCCCAATTTGGATTCCAATTTGGATAATTTTTTTACAATTACAAAATATTTGTAATGTTTCCTCCATCAGAAGGGACCTTTTTTATTTGATTATTCTGTTTAATTCTATTTTCTTCTTTTGGTCACTATTTAAATCTTGAAATCTTTTACAATTGTTCATTTATTTCTTCTTCTTTTTCCTTTTCAACTTTATCATCTTTGGCTACAACCTTTTTTATCACTACTCTTCTTACTACTCTATTGTCTTTTTCTTTTTATACTCCTAATTACTCAATTGAATTATTACAAAAATGTTTTCTGCTAGAACTCCTGCTGCAAGAGCCGCTCACGACTCAATTAACGACCAAGGTTCCACCCGAGAAAAGGCAACTCTTCCTAAGCTCGACTGGGCTTATGATGCTTTGGAACCATACATTTCTGGAGCAATTAATGAAGTAAGTATAATATGAAGAAAAACCGTCAATTGACTTCAATCGATATTTGTTTAAGGCATTTTTCTATATTGTTTCTTGTTTCTTCAAAGAGGGCAAAATGATTTTATCTTTTATTAATGTCACTTGCAAAACCCTTGGAAAAAGGCCAATTGCCAATCACTTGTTTTGAATTTCAAAAATCATGTTTCTTAGTTGAGCCTTTTTTTTTTTTTTTTTTTTTTTTTTTTTTTTTTTTTGCGTAAGATTGTGCTATTATTACGACTGTTGTGGTTGTTTATAATGGTTATATGTTAAATTTGGTTTTCTTGACTATTATGGCTGTTAATATGCTCATTATTAATAATATTACTAAAACACTGCTATATCATACAAAATCCTAAATACACCAAAATCACATACTAACTAAAACTTCAATCTAGCTTCACCACTCTAAACATCATCAGACTTACGTCAACAGCTACAATGCTGCCATTGAACAGCTTGCAGTAGCAAAGGCCAACAACGATGTCGAAGCCCAGGTCAAGCTTGCACCAGTCATCAAGTTTCACGGCGGTGGTCACGTCAACCACTCTCTTTTCTGGAAGAATCTGGCTCCCAAGTCTCAAGGCGGAGGGGAGCCCCCATCCCCAGACTCTGCTCTCGGAAAGGCCATCACTCAATACTACGGAAGCTTGGACAAGTTGATATCCAACGTCAATGCTAAGCTTGCTAGTATCCAAGGTTCAGGCTGGGCTTGGATCGTCAAGAACAAGGACACCGGTGCCTTGGACGTTCTCACCACAGCCAACCAAGATTTGGTCCCAACCCCATACATTCCCATTGTCGGCATCGATGCTTGGGAACATGCCTACTACCTTGACTACCAAAACGCCAAGGTGAAGTACTTTGAAGCCATTTGGAACGTCATTAACTGGAAGGAGGCTGAAAGAAGATTTGAATAGATGCAATTTTTATCTACTTTTTAAAGGAAAGCAAATTTGCTTTTGTTATCTATAGCCTAAATTAATGCATATAAATAATAATATTTTAAAATTTCATCTGGGTTGAAGTAAATAATCTTTACAAGTTTTTTATTGTCTAAAAATAAAGCATATATTGATTCTAATCTTGAAGGTATATTCATCTAATTGAGTATGAATTTGAAAGTGTTGATTGTCAAAAAATGTTTAAATGTAATATGATGGTTTAAACTAAGGTTTTAGTTAAAGTTTGAAATGCTTTGGTATGGTACTTGGTAAGTGTGTGTGTGGTTGTATGAGATTTAGCACTACCCACTTTTTTTCCCCTCTCTTAAAAAAAACAAATCAAAAATCTCATCACCCAGGTTTTATGTTTTTTTTTATTACTTCTTTATATCAATCAACAACACAACAAAGAGCAAACAGGTATCAATTGAATTCAATATTCAAAATTTATTTTTGAAAAATATTAGAGTATTATCTTTATGCTGCAACTTTCTCAATTTGTTTTACTATCAATATCTAACAAATAGTATGCTGTGGGGGTTGTAATACCATTGTTGTTAGTACTCAAATCAACAAAGTTGATCTACAACCAATTCATCTTGTATCAATAGATTTATTTCAACAACCAATAAGCAGAACTTTAAAATATATCCTAACTAGCATGCAGCCTGATAAGCACGGTTCTACTGATAAAAACACAACATTTGCCAGTGACTAGCATAGCCTATAAGAATTCAATATCCACAAACGATTGCTAAATAAGCCTAAAACTGGCTTGAATCCAATGCTGATTATCATGATAATTATAGTAGCTACTGGAAAATTTTAAGATCGTTTCTAGTAGTGCCAATATTGGCATTGTCGATTTTTCATGTATGAGATTGGAACTACAATGTCTTAGCATCAAAATGCAATCATTATTAGAAAAAAATGATTATACTGCTATTTTTTTTTTTTTTTATTTACAATATCTGTTGAGGGTTTTTTTTTTTTATCATAGTTTCTTTGACGGGCAAATAAAATAAAAATTACTCAACATTTCAGTCATCTGTACTCAAACTAAAAAACATAAACATTTTTTAACAATTATTTATTCGGTCTAGTTTTTCTTGAAACTCTTGAACCGATAAGAAAGTTGGAAAACAATGGCTCTAAACATGTGGTACAAAAACGATTTTAGTAACAACACTAACAACGATAAACTTTTTTGATTGTTTATTTTTGAAGATACCAAGATTAATTGATCTCCCCCATTGATGATATTTTTCTTACCACATCCTTCTTTTATGGATTTGCTGCATTGAAAAACTTTGAACGAGAGGGGAGTATTTACTAAAATAAAGTTTTATTATGATTCTAATTTCAGACTCCGTGTGTTTCTAAGTTTTGCAAATATATAACATATCCACGTAGTTAAAGAGGGCCCCGCAAAGCATAATATGATGCGGCTGTTACAACGAGCCAAAACTACCAAATATCAACAACCGAATATTCAAAAACGTCTTCAATTACCCCCAGAAACGGTCAAAACCTGGATTCTACTTCTCCTCTTTTTCTTGTATTTTTCATCATGAAAGGCTTTTTGAAAAAAGTATTTCACAAGTCTTAAAAACTAGTATAAATATGCCAATAGCTTTCCACAGTTTTGATTATTTCCTTTTTTTTATTTTTTTTTTTGTTAATTATCTATCTATATTTTATATCTTCAACATTCTACTTCATTTATAAAATTTCAGTTTTCATTATACTCATCTAAAAAATACCAAAAGCTCTAATAAGCATTTTATACACAAATCACATACAAAAATGACACCTACACACTATGACGCAATTGTTGTTGGTGGTGGATTTGGCGGAATTTACACCACTTACCAACTGAGAAACCTTGGATACAATGTCCATGCTTTTGAAAAAGGTTCCAACATTGGTGGAATTTGGTACTGGAACAAGTACCCAGGAGCTCGTGTCGACTCTGATGTTCCAGTTTACCAACTTTGGATCCAAGAGATCTACAAGGATTGGAACTTTAAAGAGCGTTTCCCTGGATGGAAAGAACTTGGTGAGTACTTTGCCCACGTCGAAGAAAAAATCAACATTTCTAAAAACTATACTTTCAATACCTTTATTTCATCTTGCAAGTGGAACGAAGAAACAGGTCTGTGGACTGTCACTGGAACTGGTGAAGGTGCCGGCACTTACACTTGTAAGCACCTTGTCGTTTGCTCTGGTTTCGCAGCTAAGAAGTTTATTCCGAACTTTAAGGGGTTGGACAAGTACAAGGGAATCATGCACCACACTTGTGAATGGCCTGGTGACGAAGTCGACTTTAAAAACAAAAAGGTTGCAGTCATTGGTACTGGCGCCTCAGGTGTACAAGTCATCCAAGAAGTTGGCCCAGTTGTCAAGGAGTTGACCGTTTTTCAAAGAACTCCAAACTTGGCCATTCCAATGGTCCAAAAAAAGGTCACAAAAAAAGAGCAAGAAGTGCGCAAGAGCCAATACCCAGATATTTTCAAAAACACTCTTGAAGACTCCTGCGCTGCAGGTTTTGAGTTTGGTTTCGATCCTAGATCCGCCTTGGAAGTCTCAGACGAAGAGCGTGAAGCTCACTTTCAAAAGTGCTGGGACGAGGGTGGATTCCACTTTTGGGTCGCCACTTTCCACGATGTCTGGACTAACGAAGAGGCTGATAAGTACCAATACGAGTTTTGGAGAAAGAATGTTGCCAAGCGCATTACTCGTCCAGAAATGGTTGAAAAGTTGGCACCATCTAAGCAGATAAACCCATTTGTTGCCAAGAGACCCTGCTTGGAACAACGTTACTACGAGGTCTACAACCAACCCAATGTTGACATTTTTGATCTTCATGAAGAGAAAATTATTGAGTTTAATGAAACTGGAATTTTAACTTCCCGTGGCCAAATGGATTTTGACATTATTGTTCTTGCCACCGGTTTTGATGCTGTTACTGGTGGGTTGACCCAAATGGATATCCGTGGCAGACAGGGTGAAAGTCTCGGAGAAAGATGGCAAGATGGTCTCAAGACCTACTTGGGTGTATCAGCCAACGACTTCCCCAACTTTTACTTTATGTATGGCCCACAAGGTCCAACTGCATTTTCCAACGGCCCAACCTGTGCTCAAATCCAAGCCAAATTCATCATTGACTTGATCCAGCACACTGACAAAAACGGATTGAAATATGTTGAGCCAGATGCCAATTGTGAAAAGGCCTGGGGCGACCATGTCAACAAAGTTCAAGCTGGCACTATGGTGGACAAGGTCAAATCAGCCACTTGGTATATTGGTACCAACATCGAGGGGAAAAAGAGAGAAGCGTTATGCTACCTTGGAGGTGTTCCAGAGTACAACCGCAGACTAAATGCAGAACGCGGTACCAACTTTGAAAACTTTCTTCAAGTTTCTGCCTAAACCATAAAATTATGATGTTAACGGTTATATCCTTTCTTAAAAACAAAAATATCTTGAAAATGAATCAAAATTGTAATTGAATCAAAAAAATAAATAAATATAATGAAGTTTATGGTCTGTTTTTTTCTGTGTATGTGTTTCTAAAAAAGTATAGGTCTGTCCAGTTGTAAATGTGAAACAGTTTTAAAGATAATTCTGAAAGTGTAAAAGATGTCATAAAATATGATAGTTTTGTCAAAGGTTCAGCTCAACTTTTACTTTGCTTGAAGCAATAAACCTGGTTGGGCCATTGTAAAAGTTTACTATTGTTATGGATTTATAAGAACTGTATCAATATGCCCACTAACTTTTAGTACAGTCCTAGAAAAAAGGGCAATTTTTGACAAAAAGTAAAGGCTTACCCCTTTGTGTTTTTGAAAAAAAAAAAAAAAAAAAAAAAAAAAAAAAAAAAAAAAAAAAAAATCTTACTAGCCTCTTGAAAGTCAATTAAAACAATTTGACTAATTCCATCCCACTAATATTGTTGTTATCATTCCCACAATCCCTGTTGTAATCATCTAGCAATGTTTTAACTATTTTATTCATACTCTCTTTAATGGACTGCACTGTTGGCACTTAATTGTGACAGCATGTTTGCAATTCAACTTATTACAAAACATATTAGTTACATAATTTATATCAATCCGACAAGTGTGTCCTTGACATAACTCAAGTCGTGCCAATTATATATATATTTAGCTATAGGGTAGTTCTTTTGACTAATTGGGGCATTACCAATCGATAATACTTTGTAGGCTGTTAGTTTTATGCGAATTCTCATGGAATCAAAAAAGCAGGTCTAATTTTCCTTTGCTAGAGACACATAAACAGATGAATTACAACATGAAAGAATTCTCATAATGTTCACACAATGTGGTTGAATGAGCTGCAGTTGAATGATTACAGCAATAGATAAAATTTCATTCTCAATGATCAATAAAGTATCTACTGAGCCTTCAAATAAGCTGGTACTAATTCTTTGATGATCATTTTAGATCCAATCAGTTTCTTGTAGAGGTATGATAAATTTAGCATCACCAATTTTAAATTAAAGGTTGAAAAAAGAAATGTTAAGTTCAATAAACAAAACTTATCTTAAATAAAATCCGTCGATCAATATTGCATGTCAACATCCTCTTCTTCTTCATTCTCATCTTCTACAACTCTCGTCTTGTTGATAACCACTGCTGTAGTTGGGGTATCATCGCGATCTGTTGCAACCAGCCCTATTTTTTCGACAACACCCATACCAGAAACAACGCGTCCAAAAATTACGTTCTTTCCATCTAAAGATGGCGTCGGCGCCAGTGTGATGTAGAATTGGGATCCATTAGTATTGGGTCCTGTGTTTGCCATTGCTATTATTCCAGCCCCGGTATGCTTTAGAGTATCGAGAGATTGTTGCTCGTCTTTAAACAGGTTTTTCCCATCATTGAAGTCGTCATATATACTAGTGCCACCGTAGCCAGTGCCACTTGGGTCGCCACCCTGGATTATGAACCCGCGAATTATGCGATGAAATGTAGTGTCATCGTAGTAGCCTTGTTTCGAAAGTTCAATAAAGTTTTTGCATGTTCGTGGAGCATGTTGGGTATACATTTCTAATCCTATAGTTCCAAGGGTAGTGTCAAGATATACAATAGTCATTTTTAATTACACTTTATATTAGATAAATAAGCTTGAATAAAATAAAAATGCAATTGAGTTATCGATTTAAATATTGACAATGATGATCATGGGAGGGAAAACAGAAAAAAAAGAATCTTTAAAGAAAATATTATAAAGTGAATAACCCTAACCCTGGATTCAAGATATCTTTCAGTTAATTTTTTGCCATAAATCCAATACTTCACTAAGCAAAATTTATATAAACCTTTATTTTTTTCTTTTTTCTTTTTTTTTTTTTTTTTATCTTTTCATCCAAACAAACAGAATATAAACAATGGGTATTGTGTAAGTATACAACTTCAAAATTTATATTTTTACATTGAAAATTACATACTAACGGATGAAAAAAATCATTTTATAGCGAGAAAATTCAACAAATTCAAGAAGAATTAGCAAGAACGCAAAAAAACAAAGCTACAGAATACCATATTGGTCTTTTAAAGGGTAAGCTTGCCAGATATCGTCAACAACTTTTAGAACCTCCACCAGGCTCCTCCAGCTCACCTGGCCAAGGGTTTGAAGTCTCGAAAAGTGGTGATGCGCGTGTCGCCTTAATTGGGTTTCCCTCTGTCGGTAAATCATCGCTGTTATCTAAGGTAACTAAAACCAAATCAGAGGTTGCACAATACGCTTTCACAACACTGACCTCAGTTCCTGGTGTTCTTGAGTACAATGGTGCCGAAATTCAGATTCTCGATTTGCCAGGTATTATCCAGGGCGCTTCTGAAGGCAAGGGTAGAGGTCGTCAAGTTGTTGCCACAGCCAAAACTGCCGACTTGATTCTCATGGTTTTGGATGCAACCAAGCCAGATGAACAACGAGAGATTCTCGAGCGAGAATTGGAAGCAGTAGGAATCAGATTAAATAAAGAAAAGCCAAACATTTACTTAAAGCCAAAAAAGACTGGTGGATTGAAGTTCAATGCCACCTCTCCACCAAAGTACCTTAACGAGCGACTTGTCGGAGATATTCTAAAAGACTACAAGATTCACAGCGCAGAAGTTTTGATACGAGACGAAAACTGCACCGTAGAAGACTTTATCGATGTAATTAACGCCAATCACCGATCATATATCCCATGTCTCTACTGCTACAACAAGATCGATGCTGTATCTTTGGAGGAGACTGATCGACTGGCCAGATTACCTCACTCTACCGTCATTTCAGTTTCCATGGGACTGGGTTTAGAAGACCTTTTGGAGCGAATCTGGGCTGATTTGTCCTTATTACGAACCTATACCAAGCCAAAGGGTCAAGCCCCAGACTTTTCAGAGCCTCTGGTAGTTAGAGCTGCTCACAACACTATCGAAAATGTGTGCGATTCTATTCACAGAGAAATGAAAAATAAATTCAGGTATGCCATGGTTTGGGGTGCCTCTACAAAACATAGTCCTCAACGTTGTGGTTTACAACACAGGGTGGCTGAAGGCGATGTTATTACTATTTTTACAAAGTCATAAAAAAAAAGTGTTACTTAGATAAAAAAAAGTTTTAAAAAATTGTTTTTTTCTCGTGTAGAAAGAATATTATATATGGGGTAATAACTAATATTTATAATGATTTAATTAACTATTAAACTATATATTTTTTTTTTTAGCTTTCAATTGTAAAGCTGATTTAGATAGGCTAGCTAAACTGCTCAAGTATATCACCCAATAGATTTACTTTTATAAGAATTTTTCAGCGTTAAGTTTATATCCATTCAAGGCTTTCGTTATTAGAAAGCATATACTATATATAATAACAATTAATGTGAAAAATTTGAAAACAAGAGCAGTCTATGTCTACAGATCTTAGTCTCAATTAAAGGGAAAAAAATTACCATAAATTGAGAGAAATATACTCAACTATTCATTTTTTTAATTTTTTTTATTTTGAAAAAGAACAAGTTACATGACACCAAATTTTACGTTTAAATACATTATCATTAAATTACTGCATTTATTCGAGATCCTTCTTAAGAGTACCCATGAAGGTATGCTTTTCAGCAGGAGTTTGGAAGCGACCCTTACCGAATTTGGAAGCGGTATCAATCCACTTGAGTTGAACCTTTTCAAGAGACTTGCGGGAAGTGTGAGTTTGGAGAGACTTTCTAAGAGTGATGATTCTCTTCTTAGCACCTGGAATAGAACCCTTGATCATAACGAAATCGTTCTTGATTTCACCATATCTGACGAAACCACCCATAGGGGTGATAGTCTTCTTGGTGCGGTCAAATTCAGTGGAACCGTTAGATTCATCGTCTCCCTTACCAATTCTGTAGATCTTGTGGTTGAAGGAGGTACGGTGGTGGTAACCGTTTTGACCAGCACGGGCAACAGTCCAGTTAACGTGGGCTGGATGCCAAGCACCAATACAGGCGACCTTTCTCAAACCTCTATGAGTCTTTCTTGGAAGTTTCTTGGTACCCCATCTGTGGGTAACACCTTCAGTACCATGACCCTTGGTAACGGCAATGACATCAATCATTTCATCTTGTTCGAAAACAGAACCAACATCGACAGTCTTCTCGAAGTGTTCCTTGGCCCATTCGACCTTGTCTTCAATAGAGCCACCGTTGATTTGGATTTCAGCGAGGTGAGCCTTCTTTTGGGCAAGAGGAGTCTTGCGGATTTGGGTGTGGACGAGAACACGGACAACAGTAGCGTACTTCTTGATTCTGGCAAGTTCACGTTCAATATCGGCAGCACCGTCAGCGTACTTCTTGGTGTACTTGGTGAAAGCCTTTCTCTTGGATTGGTACCAGTTCTTGTAGAAACGTCTCTTGACTTCGTCAGAAAGGTGTTCGGCCCAAACAGTGGTGATGGATCTGAGGCCACGAGCGGTTTCAACGTAACCAACAACACCAACAACAACTACTGGAGGAGTGTCAACAATAGTGACAGCTTCAACAATTTCGCGCTTGTCGTACTTGGAACCACGTCTGTCGAGATCACGAACAATGGTGGTCATACCAGCCTTGTAACCAAGGAAAGCGGTAAGAGCAATTGGCTTGGTCTTGTCATCCTTAGGGAAGGCCTTAACCTTTCCTCTTTGGCTGGCAGCTCTCTTTCTGGGCACTGTTGTTTATAAAAAAAAATGGCAAATGGTTAGAAAAACTGTTGCTTTAAAAAAAACTTCACTGGTGATTTGGTTTTTATGTTTAAACCGTCTTATCTCAATATTTTCAAGTTCAAACTTCAAGAATGAAGTTAACACCAACAATCGAAACAGAATAGCATTGTAACTTACAGAAAGCAAGAGAACCGTGTCTTGGGGCTTCGTATTTACGGTGAGACATCGTTGAGTTGCAGGGTTGTCGAAGTTAGTCTTTACGCTCAGGGGGAGGTTAGAAGGGAAAAGAGAGAGGAAATAAAAAGGTCAGTAAAAGACAAATTGAAAAAACTTGAAAATTTTTGTTTAGAGGGTTTGGTGTGGCTCCTGCTTATTCCCATAGTCATGGCTCTTGCATAGCAAGTTATTTGGTACAAATATTGTTCATACCTCAAATTACACGCAAACAAAAGTAGACTATTACCTCTTTTGGAAAACAACCAGTTTACAACCACACAACCATAAATAGGGTTATTAGGGTTAATTTTAATTTTTTACTTTTGACTACTACTAGGTTCTTATATGCCATTTCCAATAGATAATAGATCAATAATTTAAGCTCATAGTAGATTTCTCCATATTTTTCAATGGAACTTATTATGATAAAAAAATAGTAAAACAATTTATTAGAAGGTTGTATAGATTTTAACAAAATTGATCATTATCTCCAATTTTATATTCATTCTACATCTCTATATGTTTAGGCCATGATATTGGTTTTTATGTTATTATAGAGAACTACAATACATATGATTCATAAAAAACAAATTAAACACTTTGAGCTTGAATTTGGTTGAGTTGATTTTGTTGTTGAATCTTTGCTCTTGCTAGCTTTTCTTCTTCCCTTTGAGCATTTTCTCTAGCACTTCGGAGAACGTCCAAAATATCTCTAACCGATGATTTCCAGCTCTTCAATTTTTGTGCAAGAGCTTGCCATTCTTGTGTTCCAAACTTTCCTACTGGAGAGACTCTGTGGATTAAGACGCTTTGCTCAATTTGGTTCAAGCGCCCTTCAATAACACCAGCGCGAATGCTATCAATAATCCAGAACTCAACATCTTCAGTTGGAACTTCAATGGATTTTGAAATAGCGCTGTAAGGAACGGTTTTTTGATTGTATTCATTGGCGAATCTAGCAAGAGCAAGGATTCTGACTCTATGTGTAAGTTGTTCAACATCAATGTTGTGCTCGGTGAAAAATGAAGCATTAGACTTAACAAATGATTGAAATCCTTGATAGTCCCCGTTTGATACAATTTCAAGAAGTTCAAATAAAGTAGGGTTTTTTGTTCTCTGTTCTTGGACAGACTTGAGACCAAGAACATCGTCAAAATCGTAGTTAAGTTGAATGGCAGTGACAACGAGCTTAGTGACTGTTTCTGATTCTGGTGCATTGGATGAAGATACTGCAGAAAAAAGATATTTGTAAGCGGTTTCAGGACTTTGCTTGCTGATTATGCTGCTGATTTTGATGTAGGTTTGTTGGACAGCAGATTCGCTAATACCCCATTCAGCAATCCATGTTGGGAGATTTTTAAGTTGAGGCATAATCAATCCAAAATTGTCTGTGGCATCTGCTGTATCAATGATTTGAAGGAAAACGTCATATCGTAAAGGAGAGGATACTGGAAGTATGTTGAAGAGGTTTGACAAAACAGCCAAAACAAGAACCGGCCCATTTGGGTAGGATGGAGTTTTTGAAAGGTTTTTTAAGAGGGTTGGAAGAATACCGGTGAGATTGGAGGAAAATGTCAAGATATGAAGAACGAGATTGTATGATGATTCAAAATCCTTTTCGGGGGCTAAAGCGAGAACTGAACTCTTTTCAGCGATTTTAGAGAATATTTCTTCTTGGACATCCTGGTCTTCGTTATCAATGCGTTCAGCTACAAACGTACTGAATGATTCTTCTCCCTCTTTTACTGGGCTTAAGGTGTCAAAGTAGGAGGCAAGACCTTCAACGAGATCCTTTAGAACGCCATCTACAATCATGTAATTTTGTTGCGAAGCCATTTTTCTTTTTGAATAGTTCAGCTGTACGTTTTTAAAAGGGTCGTTGAAAACGTTGTTGGTGGATTATTTGCTGGCCCTTTGGTAATGGGAAAAGCTGTCTAAAAAAATTTTTCAAGTGTAGTAGATTTGAAAATAATAACATGGTGTTACATAGTAATTCCACAGTAGATATCAGAACAATGAATAATTGAACACGGACTAATTATCACTTATAGATTTCCTTACACAACACAATAATTATAAGCTATTTTGAACACAGTTCACTATAAATATTACAAAAAAAAAAACAATCAATTCTTTTCAAAAACTGGATGAAGCCTAGATTTTCTCCAAAAATTCCAGTTTTTACTTAAGGAGTACAACTTGACAACACTAAAAAACAAGAATAAAATGAAGACATATTTGAGCAAAGGCTCTTCTTTTCCTGGTTCCTGTTTGATAATAAAGTGCTCTATAAGACTTTGACGGTTGTTGGTAATTAATGTTGAATTGCAGGCATATTCCATTCCAACAATCATTTGCATACCCTCAGCTGGATCATTGAGAGGCTTTTTTATGTAAATAAAACCAGTAATTTCGGGATGCACTTCTGCGCCCTGTGATAAAGGAAGCACCATGGCATACCCAGATGATAAAACAGTTATGGGAATGTGCTCGGCTTTCCAGGAACATCCAAGATCCCTCAATTTGATTATTCCTCTTTCCGTTGGAGGGCGAGACGTATCCAACTTTGCTCTCAAGTTGTCCAGACTCAAGCTTTGACCATAGATGTTTTTAGAGAAACAATATTGTAACTCATTAGGGAGACCAGAGTTCAAAATCATGCAGTAGGATCCCATCTCTCGATCAGAATATTTGAGTTGACCTTTGTCTTTCTTCCATTCAGCAAAGGAGTTTATTAACATATAAGCGGATTTTTTTTTGGCTTCTGCTGCTACCAGAATTTTCTCTTTTAGTTTTTGAGCCTCAAACATCATCATTTCAGGTGCGTGATCATTCTGTTTTTTCTCAGCAGAGGTGATTAAAAAATCTTTGTCATTCTGTTTTTCAGTGTCAAGACTGGAATCAGCAAATGAGGGTGAATCGGATAAAACTGGCATTGATGATTAGATGGAGATGAGATGTATAATATCGATAGTAAGAAGAACGTGAATGAAAAAATCTTGCAAGGTTTCAACGGATTTGTGAAGGCTTTTATATCCATGTTATATATTGTGGAGCGCTATATTAAAAAGACTACTAAACTTACGAAGCCAGACCCAGATCCAGCACACTGGATGAGCAACAGAGCCAATTTTCTATTTTGATAAACCTGTCATTAAGCTTTAAGCGTATCACACATTTGAACTAAAAGGTTTTAGTTTATATTTCTAAGGGAAAAAAACCACGCAAACAATTTCATATGAGGGTCTATTAAAGCTTAGCATTTTATTGTTAATTTCTGGTTGGTAAGTAAATCCATTTGATATTAATACTAAATTATAAAGGGAAAAAAGAAAAGCATATACATATATAAAGACTATAGAACATGGTGGTTGTCATAAAAAGTTTGTAATTTTCATTTGGTATTTTGACAAATGTTTTTGTACTCCTCAGTGATCGATCTACTTACATACTGTAAATATACAAGTACCAATTAGGGTCCATAAGATTAAGTTTTTTTGATATGCATTTTCCCGGGGGAATTTTTTTCAATTATAGTAAAATGCTGAGAACTCTAAAAAATCCATACATACAAAACTCTACCTTTTTGACACCACCAAAAACACATCATAGACTATGATCAATTGTCCAAAACATTTTTAAGCGATAATTAAAGTGATCAAGAAGACCGAGAAATTAATCAAAGCCAAAATTGTTTTAAAGACTTCAAGCACAACAAGAGCAATTGTAAATACGAGAAAACTTCAACCAGACCCCCTCAAACCTTTGACAGCTCTAATATTATCCACTCAAAGTTATCCCCGAAAAAGCGCTTAGAAACAACATATCCCCCTGACAAAGATGCTAATACAATCATAACAAATATTCGTAGTTCCAATGTCAATTTGAGAAAAACCATGCCTGATAATCAAGAAATTATTAATAGTAACTCGTCAAGCCATTTAGAAACATCTAAAAAACGAAGGTTAAGTGATGCAAACCAAGAAGACAATAGAGATGCTTTGTCTTACTCTTCTCCAACAACGCCAGTAACAAAAAAAATTAACACCAATCCCATATCTGTATTAGATTTTGCCCAAAAAAGCACTCAACCTCAAGTACTAGCTGCAAAACCTTCCATAAATAGCGCTATTCAAAAGGTTACTACTAAATCAAACAATTGTTCAAACTCACAGATTAATAATCATAATCCATGTGAAAATTTGACAGCCTTTTCCAATAATCCAGATGACATCTCCAACATCATACCAAACCTTAAGACTGCCTCAAATGCACAAGCTTCGCCATCAAATCCTAAGTCAGTCAGGTTTGCAGACGAAAGCCTCACCCGGAGTGAAGTACTACACTTGGTTAATGAGCAGAAAAAACGAGAAAGTGAACGTCAATATCAGGAAGAAGCGCAAAGAATAAAAAAGCAATATGAGAGTATAGGATACGCTCCAGCTCCAGTAATACCCGTACCTATAGTCTCTGGTTCACCTAAAAGTAACAGTCCTAATTCAAGACCAGCATTAAAAATTAATAGTAATTTGAGAATAAACAAACAACCAGCCAATACTTCAGCAGGTCCTACAAATAATGTTGATAGAATCAAATTAGATTCCAATCAACTAGATAGTTTAGTGACAAATCCAAAAAAGAAAACAGTAGAACTATCAACAGAATCTAGCAACAAGTCTTTACTAAAACAAAAAGACAAAGAAAAAACAGTAATTCAACAACAATTTAATGAAAATAATAGTCTTCCCGAAAAAACAAAACGGGATAAGCCCGAAGAAGATGTCTTTTCTGATGAAGACTCAGATTATGACCCTTTTGCATCAGACCAAGAAAACACACTAAATCATAATACATCTCAGGGGTTGACACGGCAGCAGCCATCTTTTTCATCATCATCTATCAAAATAGATTATTTTTCATCTTCTGTAGGAGTGGCCAAAAAAGAACCTCCCAAAAAAGAAGACGACGACGACGATGATGATGACGATATCCATATTGGAAATGATTGGAGCAGAATAGAACGAATGTATGAACTATCAAAATTACGAAAAGAGAAAATCATTGAAGCAAACATGAAACTACAACAAGAAAAAGAAGCTGAAAATGATACTCAAAGCAGGCATTCAGTAACGACGGATAGCTCATTACACACAGAAAACAGATAATGATCAATAATAGAATATGAAGTAATGACTATAGTAACAATTCGGCTTTCTTTGTAACTATTCTATATATATGTAGTCTACGAAGAGAACAAAGGTTTAGAGTTATATCATATCCTCTTTTTGGGACGAATAAATATACTGACCGGCCTTCTGAGAGGCTTTGTCCGACTATTTGGGCCTATAGGTCTAATTGCAGTAGAACTTGTATTTTGAGATAAGACAGGGAGAGCATTAGTAGGATTTATAGATGCATGTGGAGATTGGGGAGAGACTGGTAATGTGGGATCTGCAACAGTGCTATTGGTACTAGAATCGGTTCCTAATTGAAAAGAATCTGACGATGATTTAGTCGGACTAGAGTCACAAGCTACAATTGATTGAAACGTTTTAGGAGGAGATAATGATGATGAAGAATGACAAGAACTAGGAGGAGATGGTGATGATTTCAAGAGAGGTGGTGATAATGATCTGGATAAAGATGAAGATAATGGTGTTTGTGATGTTTTAAACAATGAAGCTGACGAAGGTGGCGGTGATCTAGATGCAGCTGCTACAGCATGCCTTTTTTCGTTAGACAAAATATTGTTACTCGCTGGAGATGATTGATGCAATTTGGGTGAGATTTGTGTGGGTTGTGATTCATGTATGTCTGTATTTACTAAGAGTTTTGGTGAACTAATTTTCGATAAAGACTCATTCGACTTTTTGGAATTTATGGAAGCTAAATTAGAAACAAACGAAGATGAAGATTTTTGCTTGCTTGATTTTGCTGAGACTGGTGTCGAGCCTAAACTGAAGATTTTCTTTGCTGTTCCTTTAGATTTGGTTTCGTCCTGCGATATTTTTCTTTTTAAGGAAGAAGTTGGCTTAAAGGTTTCCTTCTCTGAGCCGGTTTTTGTTACCCGAACTTCCCTGGGAAACGAAAGTCCTGGAGATGAGGCATTGTAAGATGGTATAGGAGGCCTTGAAATACTTGGCACATTTATGCTTGCTGTTGGCTTGCTGTTTATAATTGTATTTGTTGTTTTTCGAAACTGGTTTGCGTATGGATTTGCTTTTGAGCTTATCTTTGCATACCCGCTTGAGGGGTTGGTACATCTAGACATTTGAATCGCTTTAGTAAGAGTATTTTTCCACGACTTTTCTAACGACCTAGAAGAACCAATGGGGGAGTTTGGGTTTGACATTAGTTTTCTGCCCACATCTAGCCGTTTCTTTTGCGTTGCTGGGTCCATGTTTATTTCGACAATTGCATTTGTAAGTCGTTCTGTTTGTACCTTCTTCATTGACTTCCTAAGGCGCTCACTTGCAGATTGAAGTTTGATTTCCATTTCATGTGTAAGTTCATGATACAGTTCTCTATAATCGATTCTTGCTTTCTGTTTAAAGTCAATTTCTATACCCAATTCCTCGTCTTCTGAATCAGCATATACCGACTCTACAGATTCTTCGTTCTGATCTTTTAGATATAAATCATAAAGCTTATGATTCTTCAAATGTGCATCTAATACATGTTTGGGAAACTCTCGTTTTACAACTTTCATCCAAATCTTGTTTGTACAAGGTTTTAAATGAGGAGACTTCTCTTCTATGTCCAGCAGCTGAGTTGCTGGCATTAGAGCCAATATTCTCTCTACAAGTTGAAAAGGAACATATCCTAAATCATGGATCTCTGTGGTAAAAAGGTATAGTTAGTATATGGTGGCAACAAGATAAACAAAAATAAAAAAAAAACATACTATCAAGATTTCGAGAGCATTTTTCCAAGGCATATTCAAACAGTGAAGGGACGTTTGAAGATTTACTTTTTGAGTTGTTCAAACCTCTCTCCATATCTTTTCGTAAAGAGTATATATATTTTTCAATTCACAGTTAAGTAGTAAAAGTCAATCAACTTTAAGTCATGGGCCATGTAGTTGAAAAATAGTAGTGTATTTTTATTAAAGTCAATTTTTGCTTTCATAATTGGAAAATTGGTTGTGAGATAGGATATTGATAAAGGAAAAAAATAATAAAAAGAGAAGTTGAGAAGTTACTGGTGATGTCAAGCATGCTTTTTTATGTTGGTGTTGCTTTTTGTCGGAAAAAATAGAAAAAAAAAAAAACCCAAACCTCCAAAAATAAAATCAACAACTAAGGCTTGATGGTGGTTTGGGAAACCCAATTTTTTTTCAATTTTTTTGAATTTTTTTTTACAACACACAAAACAAAAAGTGCAATATCATCCATTTTTCAATTTTAGTAAATTTCAAAAGTAGATGGTATTAATACAACATCAGGAAACTTCAAGGCATCTTTAGTTAATTTTGCTGCATTAATCTTTATGCCAAATTAGAGAGAAAAAAATAACATTGGTATTTATCAAATATGATTTCAATAGCTTAGCTAAACGTTTAGCACATTATTTGTTTAATTTTATTTAATTTTTTCAAAAAAAAGCCTTGTCTTAAGCTATATGGTTCTTAGCCTGAACTGACTTAAAATATATAATTACATTCATATTAAACAAGGAGTGAAAATTTTCAATTTTTTCAAAGTTAGCAAAATGTAACGTTTCAGACATTATTTTTTTATATTGTATTCACTTACATTTCTTACTTCTTTTTTTACTACGAATCAAATAATCACTTTTCACAAAAGTCTTTTTCATCATATTAGAATAATGAGATTGATTCTTGCATTCTTACTTGGTGTTTTAATTAAAGATACTTGTCTAGCTTCACCGTTTGAACTAGAGAAAAAAGAAAGTGATCTATCTCTCCAACTAACAAAATCGGATGCAAAGGACAATTTAGAAACTCAGCTCAATGATATAAAAGATTCGGCACCAGTGCTGGGTCTGTATGCGCCAAAAAGGGTTGATTGCCCTTCAGACTCTGGAAGTTTGATACGAGTAGCAGACTCACTGAGCATTGGAGAATCTAACTATATCAAAGAGAGAAAAAAATTGACAACAAAAAGTTTACAAAAATTGATGAATAGACTTAATGTTCCTGGAATGAGCTTGAATTTCATAGAAAAAAATTCTGGAGATATTACTGTTGCAATGGCATTTTCTGGGGGTGGATTTAGAGCCATGTTGAACGGTGCAGGATATATTGCCGCAGCAGATGAGAGGACACCTGATGCTCTAGGAAAAGGTGGGCTTGGAGGACTCCTTCAATCATGTTCCTACTTAGTAGGCTTATCAGGTGGGGCATGGCTTGTTGGCTCTTTAGTTATGAACAATCTTCCTAATCCATATGAAATTATCTATTCTAATAATTCATTATGGCGACTAGGTATAAATCCCATAATAGGAGTACCTATACATCCTGAATATGAAGCAATTATTGACAAAGGGATGTCTCAGTTCATTACCAACTTTTATCAAAAGGAGGATGGAACTGACAGAATTGGGCTGTTGGATTATTATGGTAATGGGCTATCAAAAAGACATGTCATCATAGAAGGTACTAATCTAGATTATTTTAACGAGGTTCTAAAGCGAGATGGGTGGCCAGGATTGAACTTCACAAGTGGTGATAATGAGCCTACAGAGGAATTTTTTTTGAAACGTGACGAGATTAACTCGGTTTCTACTCCCAAAATACCACAAGTTTTTTCAGAAAAAAGGCCAGTTAACCCTGATCCAACTGAAATACAAGTCTCTTCCCAGCATGTATCAAAACAAACAAATCAGATATACGAACATATTCATAGTCATTTGAAATTGGCCTTTGAGAAAATTAAGGATGCATTAGATGATGGTAAAAATACTAATGAAAATACAAAGTTTGAAAAGTCACTAGGCTCTGATTCTCCAACGCCTCCAACTTCTTCCATCACGCCAACTGATGTTCCTGATAGTGAACAGTCGGGTGCAATAAAATATTTTCAACAAATTCTTCAATACTACAATACCTTTTTTAAAGAAATTAGTCCTAAAAAAGAGGCTGGTTTTCCTATTTCTGTAACAGATGTATGGGCAAGAGCTCTCTCAAGGGCTTTTTTGGATAGTTCAGCTAGTCTTGGACTTACCTTATCTAACGCATTCTACACTCTCCCAGGCTTTTTAAATTACCAGATTCCGTATCCTATCTTCATTGCCGATGCTACAATACCCGGCCAGCTTCCTACATACATCAACTCGACCATCATGGAAATGACTCCTGTTGAATTTGGTTCTTGGGGCCGCAAAATTCATGCTTTTATGAAAACAAGATACCTGGGAACTTCAATGAAAAATGGTAAGCCTTCTTCACAAGATCCCAAAAACTGTGTTGAAGGATTTGACAATGGTGCATTTTTTTTGGCCACCTCATCTTCAGTGTTTAATGATTTTGCTGCAATGAGTATGCGTCGATTTGGTAGTAAGAATAAAATTATGAGAAGCATGCTTAGCAGGTACAAAGAACTTTCTGATTTTATTTTTACAAAGTTGGAATCAAATGGGCATTTTTATCGACCTGAGTATGCATTATACACACCAAATCCTTTCCTGGATTACAATGATGGCATTAAAAGGGCACAAAAAACTTTTAAAGCTTACAGTGAGAATGAAAAAAAACAAGGAAGGCCAGGAATTGATAGGTCCATTCTACTGGATCCTTTTCAACAATCGTTTTTTACTACAAAAGAAATGTTGTATATGATTGATGGAGGATATGATCAGGAAAATGTCCCTTTTGATCCATTACTGCGGCCTGAGAGAAATGTTGATATTATATTTGCCATTGACAGCTCTGCCGACCGTGACAGATATCCAAACGGTACATCCCTGTATAATCCATCTCTTAGGTACAATGGCCCAGACTCACTAGAACCATTAATTGCATTCCCAAATATCCCTGAACCTACAAAAATTGTTAAACAGGGGCTTCATAAGGTTCCAAGGTTTTACGGCTGTGAAATTGAGTCTGGAAAGGCATTTGGTTATCGCCGTTTCAACCTAAAGACAGATGTATTACCTCCATTGATTGCATACTTCCCCAATCACAAGATAACATTTGACACTAACTTTTCTACTGCCAAAATGTCGTACACTAATGATGAGGCAAGAGCAATAATTCAAAACGGATATTCCGGGTTTACTAATGGCAACTCTACTGAGTTCACTCAATGCTTAGGCTGTGCAATATTTCAACGCTCATATCTACGCTCTGGTGAGGCCATGCCCGAGTTTTGTAAAAAATGTTTTAGCACATATTGCGTAAACTAAAAGAATTCCTTGTTTAGAATTGTGTATCTTTTTATTTATTTTTTATTTTTCTATGAACTTTTTTGGAACTGCTTAATTGGAAACGTTTTAAAATAAATATATTTTTGTCTCTTATATGATTTGTTAAAAAAATAAATAATAAATAAATAAATAAAAATAAGATTCCTCAAAAAAAGATCAAATAAATAAATAAACATCAATACAACCAGTTGTTTTCATAATTTGAATACAATAATTCAATAATTCAATAATATTATAGTAATTTTTTTTTTTTTTTTTGTCAAAATTGATTTCTCTTGCTAATATAAGAAAAAGGGGTATAAATAAAAAGTCTGGCACTGAGCACAATTCAATATCATTGTCAATCAAAGTGCAAGAACTTTAAGCATTAGCTTTTGTAATATTATCAGATTAATAGCCTGGTTGGCCCTTTCTGGGATTCCACCAACGAGCTTCCAACTCAGTGTCAGCGTCTGGGATAGCATCTCTCTTGTAACCTGGCTGACCTTTTCTGGGATTCCACCAACGAGCTTCTAAGTCTGAATCAGCGTCTGGGATAGTGTCACGTTTGTAACCAGGTTGGCCCTTTCTAGGATTCCACCAGCGGGCTTCTAAGTCTGAATCAGCGTCTGGGATAGCATCTCTCTTGTAACCTGGCTGACCTTTTCTGGGATTCCACCAGCGGGCTTCTAAGTCAGTGTCAGCGTCTGGGATAGTGTCACGTTTGTAACCTGGCTGACCTTTTCTGGGATTCCACCAACGAGCTTTCAATTCAGTATCAGCTTCTGGGATAGCATCTCTTTTGTAACCTGGTTGGCCCTTTCTAGGATTCCACCATCGGGCTTCTAAGTTTGAATCAGCGTCTGGGATAGTGTCACGTTTGTAACCAGGTTGGCCCTTTCTAGGATTCCACCAGCGGGCTTCTAAGTCAGTGTCAGCTTCTGGGACAGCATCTCTCTTGTAACCTGGCTGACCTTTTCTGGGATTCCACCAACGAGCTTCCAACTCAGTGTCAGCGTCTGGGATAGCATCTCTCTTGTAACCTGGTTGGCCCTTTCTAGGATTCCACCAATTACGTTTCTGAAAAAAAGAACTGGATCGTTTGGTTTTGGCGTTATCAAAGTATTCCTGAGCAGAAATAGAAGAACTGTTGATCAGGTAAATGAAAAAGTGTGTTTCATTAGCAATTCCAACTGGGTATTGGTTGTGAGAAAGAGTGATGACGTCAACAACGTCAACATCAGGGAGAGTAGTAGGTAGGGGACCTTCAAAGTCATAGACAGAATCAGCATGTTCAATAGATCCTACTGGTATGGATGCCGCAGTTGCAACAAGAGTGGCAATGGTAGCACAAACAGGGAACTTCATTTTTAAGAAAGTGGATATCTGAATAAAATTAAAAAAGTGTTTGTTGTTGTTGTTATTGTTGTTGTTTGATATTGTTTGGTATGTAATAGAGAAAAAAGCGAATGTTTTTTTTTAGAGTTTTTATTGAAAAGAAAGATTTAATTGTTTAATGATGTAGGAAAGAAGAAAAATCTAAAACAAAATATGAAAAAAAAAACATGGAAATTGAATCATTTAAATAATGATAAAATTAACTTTATATTTGAGATGGTGATTGATGAAGTACGAGAATGATTGAAATTTGAAAAAGAAAACAAAACTTGTCAGATATTGAGAATAAACAAACAATAACACACGTTTATAGTAATCATATATTAAAAGTTAAGTTGCATTTAAAACATATTTACAAGGAATTTTTAGATCATATTTTACTATAATTAAAGTATTTTTTTTTTTTTTAACTTTTTTAAGCGTGCATTGTGTCAAAATCGTTCTTGTCCATATCTGGGGTTTCGTTGATTTCTAAACTAGGACAATCACAATAACTAAAAATTAAGCTTAATATATTGGTTCTATTATTCTTTACCGTTATATCCACTTTACTAATCTCAGTAAGCCTCTAATTTCTTCTTTTATATATTTTTTCCACTCCTAGATTGTCTATTGTGGGTGGTGGGGGTGTTCGGTTCAGGTCTCTTATTGGCCAAAAACTATCACCGTTGAGTTCCCAAAAAGGAAATTTGATTTTTTTCACCAGTAAAGTAATACATGAAATGACTACAAAGCTTTAAAAAAGCACTACAGAATTAGACTAGTTCCCAGAACTGCCTTTAGTTTTCTAAATCTGTCAAAATGATAAAAATATCTTAAATTCACCAAAAAGGGGTCTATTTTTAAAGTGCCAAAAAGCTAAAATAATCCAGCTAGTTATCGAGTAATGTTTTGAGAAAACAGCTACTTTGTAAAAAGATTTTGAATTACATTGTCTTTTCAAATGACAACAATATTTTCCATAAAAGATTCAGACTATGTGATCTTATTTACTTGCTATACCTTGTGAATGACTAAACTGATCTAAACTTACTAAATATATTGGTTGACAGGAGATGACGAGGGTTAGGACTTATCTGTAAATGAGTTCAAAGGGTCAATATATGAAAAATTTCGGTGTTAAATTGCACTATCAAAAAAAATGTGACTTCAATTGTGGCTTTCAAAAAGGCCTTGCCAAAGCGAAAAGTTTTTTTCAACATGTTTATGAAATTCAAGGCTCCTAAGAGGCCTTACTGCATGAGGTCTACAAGGTACAAGCCATAATTAAGGAAAGTAGGTCTAAATTAAACTTTTAAAAATTGAAAATGCTTGCTACTTAATCAAGCAAAAACCAAAAAAAAAAAAAATTATGGAAGGTGTGGGGTATTCAAAGCACAAAATCGTCGAGCATTGCTTTTTTTAATGAAAAAAGTCCATCTAAGTTGAAACTCAATACAAGGCTTATTGAAGGAGGAAATTAAAATACATTTTTTTCTAGTATTTGGTTGCCAGGTTTTTTTTTTTTGATTTTATTGAATCTTTGGTAATGGTGATCGTAAGCTGTGTGTGCTGGGGAAGGGTAGGGGTTTGGGCAGGGAAAAAGTGATCTCGTTGAATGACGTTTTGGGAAATTTTAGTCTTTTAGACCTTCCAAGATATCATATCTACAATTTGGCCACTGTATACATATTTTATTTATCTCCTCCTGAAACGTGCTACTGTGTTAAGGGAAAGACAATTACTTTTAACTATTATTATTGTTATCAGTTAGAATTTTCATTGATACTTTAACATACAAAATCTCAGATTGAAACTCAACTAAAATATTTTTTTCCCAGAACGTAAAAAAATATTTTTCAGGACCCTTCACAATATCAACTAAAAGTGTCTGAATCTATTTTTATTTTTAAAAATCCCCAAGTCTGATAAAGCTTCAACTAGCTTTAGTAAGAAAAACATGACAATGTTAACTATCTTCTAATAATGAAAATTAATTTCTTCAACAGAAATTACACACAGATCTTTTTTGACAAAACTTGAAACAGAATTAAAATTTTTCCTTATTAATTCTTGTGACCCCCAAATAGGCAAAAAGACTTTATTCAGATTTATTTAATATAAAGTATAAAGTCGTTTGGAACTTTTTTATTTCTGTTTTTAGTAGGTCGCCTTTTTTACCTTGCAAAGTTTGTTTGAAAAACAAGCATTGCTATATTAAAATGGGTTTTTGAGTCTCTATTGCTATTCAGTAAAAAAATTAAAAGGTACCTTTTATCAGATGACAGTCGAGTCTAAAATACATGAACTTATTAC
Source organism: Magnusiomyces clavatus CNRMA 12.647 (assembly GCA_000817185.1). Lineage (NCBI taxonomy): Eukaryota > Fungi > Ascomycota > Dipodascomycetes > Dipodascales > Dipodascaceae > Magnusiomyces > Magnusiomyces clavatus. The sequence goes on from CBXB010000115.1 coordinate 73,628, forward strand.
AATCAAAATACCAAACAAACCAACAAAATCATTTGATTTTTTTTTATACTTTTGATTGACTGATGAATGACCTTTTGCTACTCAAAAATATTGCTTTAGCTACAACAAAAAAATAAGAAATAAAAATTTTTATGAGGCTACGTAACTTTTGAAACTTGATATTACTCTAATAGCAATCTTTTTATAGAGATATTACCTTTATAAACAGTTAGTCCTTTTAATATATTCAAAACTTTTATTTAGGATTGGTGATTAATTCTCAAGAAGCCCAATTACACTATAATTAATTGATGACATTTTGGGAGACAAAATGTTCAACTTTGATTTTCAACATGCCTATACCCTAGCCAATTGGGCTGACATAAGTGCCTTTTCTAATATTAATGTAAACATCAGCAATTTTGACGGCATATTAATGTTTTATTATGGAGTGATAACATGTGCACTTGGTAGCTTAGTTATACCTTTTCTTCAAAAGGTTTTTATTGGCTTGTCTTATAAACATATTTGCTTTTTCCACAATATAGATTTTCTGCTTTTAATCAATGAAGATAAATTAAAAGGTCTTTTTGGGTCGTTTATCAACAATTGATAATACCTCCACTATTGAATATTTTGTTATTTTATAAGTTTATTTAGCAATCAAAAAAAGTGAAAACAATACAAAAAAGCAGTAATATCATAAGTTGAGGTTTATTTGAACAATATAAAGCTTTGCTTCAAAAAAGATATACATGTTGAAAAGTCTAGCACGACTTCCTTTAAAACAAAGGATGATTGTAGAACTGGTAAATAGGTAAATGGAATATAAAAATTTTCAAACTTGTTAAACTGAAAAAGGCTTGGCTGGAATTTGTGGCAATAAAGGAATTGACAAAATAACAAAATAAAACTAAGGATCATTAAACGAAGAACTGACATAATTTGGACAAATTGAAATCTCCCCGTTGAGCTACAAGTTGAGTAGTAAAATTGATTTGATAATAAATTAATAAAGGGCTTGGACTGTATAAATTTGCAAAGTTTGTTTTGAAGTTAGGGAAACTAAGTAAATATTGCCACAAAATAGCTATAGAAATGTTATAACTTTCATTATTTTATCCAAACTAAAGCTTGAATTTTCAGTTTTAAAAAACAACATATATCTGAAAACAGACACCATTGGATATTTCAAGAGTTACATTTCTTTTGACCTTAGATTGTCAAGTTGCTAACTTTATTTGAGTTTTTAATAAAAAACGGTTTCATAAAATTTTACAAAAAGGCTAAATTTGATCATCTCACAGCCAAATATTAATATGATAATGGTTTCTAAAATATTATCGTATATGGGTTGCTGGTTTGTAATTATGGGTTTTCAACAATTAGGCACTATGGCCGAGCGGTTAAGGCGAAAGATTAGAAATCTTTTGGGATTTCCCGCGCAGGTTCGAGTCCTGCTGGTGTCGATAATTTTTTGCAGTTTCATCCTGAACTGTAAAATGTTTTAATTTTAATTGTCAATTACATCATTACTAACTCATTATAATCTTTTTTTAGTGATTACAATATTGATAAGGTTTGGTTAGATGCCATGGAGCTGAATAGATTATGACACTCAGCTGGACAACATTATATCTATCATTATCACATGTATAGTCTCATATATTCCCGTATTTGTAGATCATGGTCTGAAATGCCAATGGTCATGCAGTACATACCAATATGAGCTGGCAGGGCTCAGACAGAGAGCAATAGAAACTGTGCCAAATGCTATACAAAAAGATATAGGTAAACAAAAGCACAACATGTTATTTTGTTGTTTTTTTATTCTCACTACCCACAACCTGCTGTCTTTTTTTAATACTCTTTTTTTCTTTCTCTTTTTCTTTTTCTACCATACTTTTTTTTATTTTCGCACCTCTTCAAGCCAATTTATCTATTTATATATACTGTATATATAGACTATACCATTTAGCCAATTTAAGCTCTTATCATAACTATTTTTATTCAACAGCCACAGCAACAATGGAAAACTTCAACAAGGGTTTAGCTTCATTGACAACATCTCTTCAAGGACTCAGCTCCCAGGTTACTCCTCTCACTAGACGTACCCAACGTTTGATTCAAGAAACTTTGGGCAATGCTGATGAAAAGGTATTTATTATCTATTGTTTTTGTAAAAATCTTCATAGTTATTTTTTCCGGGTTTTGATGAATTATGTTATGGGTTCTCAGTGTTGATGCAAAATATATTCCCCTCAGTTTGAATTAGCCTATATCTTATCTCAATACTATACACAAAGTTTCAATTGTATTACGACACAGCCTTTTTCTTCTTTTTAAATGAAATATTTAGACTTTTTTTTTTTCAAGAAAAGAGAAAAAGTAGATATACTATTAAAATACCCAAATTTGCTTAATGTCTTTTATTGTTTTTCTTTGTCAAAATTTGATTTGATGCATACTGGCAAATTGTATTGGTGGCCAAACACAGCCCATATCTTTGTTAGATTCAATTGATCAACAATCCTAACAAAAAGCATATGATTTTTATTTTGGCAACTTCTAACACTCTTTGATTTTGATTTTTTAGACCAATCTTCCGGAAGAATATCTTGAGTTGGAAAGAAGAGTAGATGCTCTTAAGGTTGTTCATCAAAAGCTCCTTTCTGTCACGTATGTGTTCTATTATTAGACACTTGTTTCAATTGATTTTTTGAAATATACTAATAGCTTTTATTATATTTTTAGATCTATATTTGAAAATGAGAGTTACGATTATCCACCAAACTTAAAAGAATCTTTCAATGATCTTTCAAAGACAATTACCGAAAAGGTCAGCGAACTCACTCATGCCAACTCTGCTGCTGAAGCCAGTGCTATTCTCACTTCAGCACCTAAAAAGACTACTGGACACAAGACTCTTCACCATGCTTTAAGTCGGGCGGCTGCTTCTGGCGCCGAAGTCTTGAATGACTCTACCGACCCATTGGCCTCAGCCTTGGAGAAGTATTCTATTGCTGAAGCCAAGATTGGCGATGCCCGTCTCGCTCAAGATGAACTCATTGTAAGCAGGTTCAACTCTGCCTTTGCAACCACTTTAAATACCTCTCTCAAATTTGCTGCCAAGGCCCGTGCTAACGTCCACAAGGCCAGACTCAATTTGGATGCCGCCAAAGCTGCTGCCAAAACTGCCAAACCCGAGCGTCAAGTTGCTGCCAGAGTTGAAGTTGAACAAGCTGAAGATGAGTTTGTTGCTGCCACTGAAGAGGCCGTATCTGTCATGAAGAACATCTTGGATACTCCAGAACCTCTCCGCAACTTGTCTGATTTGATTGCTGCCCAATTGGCTTATCACAAGGCTGCTGTAGAGATCTACAACCAGCTTTTACCAGAAATTGACGAACTTCAAAATGAACAAGAAAACAAATACAGAGAATCCCGTGAAGGTTCTTCTTAAATAATGAAAAAAAAATAAAAAATATATATTAAATGTCAAAAAATGATGTAATTTTTTTTTATTTTTATTATAATTATTATTTTTACATTGAATAAATTACTTGCAAAATTATTTTTTTATGTTATATTCTATCAAATATTAGTCAAATATGCGCACTGTTGAACTATTTGATTGTTAGAAGGTTTTATATAGTTTCTCTCTCCCTTGATAATCATCGCTTTAATCGTATTGTAAAAAAAGCTCTATAATAACCATTTTAAAAAAATTTAAAAAGTTCCAAGATATATTAAATGAATACATTTTTTCCTATCAAATGTATGGAATTCTACTAAAGCACTACCTATCAAAGTTTATCGAAAGTAATATTATATAATTAGTTTAAGCTTATCATTAAAATTTAGCAACCCTAAAAAAAGAATTATTTTTACTTTATTTAGAATAACATTAAAAAACCAAAAACATATACAAGTTCAAGTGATAAATATTGATTTTTATATTATGATTTTCATTATATATTGTGTACATATAAATTCATTCATTTTCATTTTCATCTTCATCATCTTTAAACTTTTCAATTTTCCATTCAGCAGAAATGTCCCATCTGCTTCCTGGAGCGTTTCCACTTACGTATTTAACAAACTTTAGAATGCCAGCGTCTCGTACTGTAAGTGTCAACAGGTTCCAGTCAGCTGGAGTGTTGAGCAAAACGCCGTCATCGTCCTGGTCTTCGTACTCGTCGCCGTCATCAACTCCACCGCCAACAACGCTGCTCTTGTTTTTCTTGTTGTCGTCTGAGACTTGAACGGGCTTGTTGTTTCGGCGACGATAAACGGCAGGATCAAGGCCTTGCTCTTCTTCGTCCGCATCAATGGCCATGTACAGTTCGTAGCCTCCTAGCTCGCCGTCTTCCCAGCCCTTACTTGGTGTCAGATTAAGAGTAGCCTCAATCATTTGATTAGGATCAATTTCCAAAACCTTTTCTTCATTGTCTTGTTCTTTTTCTTTTTTTTCTTCTGTAGATTCATCTTCTGAGGATAATAATGTTTTATCATTATTTTGTTGTGTAGATTTTGCGGAGTCGTTTTCATGAAAGATGTGAGATTTCTTAGCTGCTCGCTCCTTCTCTTTGTTTGAGCTGTGTAAGCCTGTTGCCAAAGTGTAGTCCAAACTAGGGCGGAATCTTCTTGTCAAAACCCGAGAAGCAATGACGTTGATATGGGAGACAAGTCGTAACCAGTTTCTAAACGGTTTGGATTTGAAAAACTCAGAGACTTCAACTAGTAGCTGAAGGGCCTCTTTTTCTCTAGGGTTTTCAATCGAATCAACTGCCTTTTTGAATTCTTCAGAAAACCCGGTAAACAACTGGGCAAGATTTGGGGCTGGCTGTTTATTTCCATCTGCATTTTCTCCTTCTTCTTGTTGTTCATCTTGGAGCTCTTGAAGCTGCACTTCGCTTTGATACGAAGGGGTACCGTCCATATACATGTATCGCACTTTGTGGGGAGGACCGGCAAGTTTCCAAGGCGACTTGACCTCACTTGAGAAAAAAGGGACCCTAATGCCATTGGCTTCGTCGTCCATGTCGATTCTGTCAATAGCACGCTTGAGCTTGTGTGCAATTTCTGGCGCCAAGAAGTCTTTGATTTCGAGCAAACTCTTTTCAACAAAGTATTTCGACAGCTGGAAAATAGATTCTGTTTTTAGCAATGTTGCGTTCATGAACTTAGAAAGATATTGGATCTCAGAATCTGATAATTCAAGTAATGGCGATACACTAATTGTTTGTGATTGCGTGCCTTCTTTGTCCTCTTCTGTAGATGGTATAGATACGACTTGGTCTTGAACGGCTTCCTTTGGGTTTTCAGCTTCCTGAACCTTTTCTGCATTCTCAATCAGCTTGTCACCCTTTTTGATTTCTTCCATGCTAACACTGACAAATGTCTTTTTAGGAAAATCGAATTCAGCAAGCTCGTCGCTTTCCAATTGCTGTAACGAACTCTTTGCCTGGGTTTCTTCCAGCTCTCCCTTAATGAAACCGGGTTCGCCTTCTTGTGGAATGTGGAACCAGCCACTGATTGAAAGCCTTGGTTTGTCGACATACACTTCTTCGACATCGTGGAAACTAAGACCTGGCTGGACAGTGAAAAATGCCAACTGGTTCCAGGCAGGCGGGATTACCAACGACCAATCTTGTTTGGGGACGTTTGGCTTTTCAATAGGATAGAGGCGGAGGGCACCACCATTCTTAGGATATTCCCATATGGCTACGTTTTTTGTTCCGGAAAGAGGCATGGTCATGACTCCTGCGTTTTTTTTCAAATGGCCAGAAACCTGCTCGGGTTCTCCGGAAGCGGCATCAAGAGCGTCTTGGTCAGGAACAGGGTCGGGGAGGTAAAGAATATATGAGATTCTTCGGCTGCCAATGACGTCGTCGTGGTTGAGAAGATGACAGCCCTTTTTGTATACGTTAATCGAAAGATCCTGTTTTGTTCCTGATAACGAGCCGGAACCGGTGACATACTCTAAAAAGTGTCGGAAATCAGGTGAATAGAGGGCTTGAGAAAGAGCGTACAAAGCAGGTAGCTTGTCCAACTCTTCCTTAGGCAGTCCACTGAGATTTCTAAGATCGCCGGTTTGGAAAACCTTGTAGATGTCAGTTTCCTTTGGAGTGAACACGAGGTTGTCAATAATCTCCTGTCGAACTTTGCGCAAAAGGGAGTCGTTCATGAGCTCGTGAATCACTCCATGTTTGTATGGGCCCGAACTGGCAATGGATTCCTTTAAATTGTCTTTAAATTCTTGAGTAAAGAGACCTGGCGCAAATCGTTCCTCAATTGCCTGTGGAATCTCAAATTTGCTTGGTTCTGTGGTAGATTCTTCGATTGAAGCTTTTGTTATTTGTTTTTTGAGTTGAGTGTCTATTTCCGAGTCGAGCTTTCGTTTGTCCCCAACTGTTGGAGATATAAGTTCAACAGACTCTGTCATTTTAAAAATAAATATCCAAAACTTGATATGTATATATCTTTTTTTTTATTTTAAAAAAAGTTGTTGTTTTATATGTATAGCAGTATAGATGTTTATTGAAAGTGGGAGAGGTTGAAAGAATTAAAATTTTTTTCTAGGATGATTTTCAAGATTTTTTTTCACCTGATTTTTTTGTCAAACTTAAATACGAATATCATCGGCGAATCTTACCTTTCTAACTGATACAACAACAAAAAATATTACATCTTATTTACTAGACAATAAGAGTCCATTTATAATTATCAAATATACTATTTTTTAAATTAACAAACTAATAATATATGCAACATCTATTCAATAATAAATCATCACTTACTGCAATGGTTAACAATAAAATAAAATAACCGAATATCATACAGTAAAAAAAAAATGCTATTGCTATAAGAACAAACGGATTTGAAGCTGATTATATGCATTTAGGCGTTTTAATTGAATTGTTGGTTGATTGAATTAATTAGTAATCCAAACTTATGGATGATAATAAATAAAAATCTATTATTATAATGATTTGTTTCTTGCTTTTTTTCAAAGTAATATTCTCAAATTTTTTAAGCTCCGGAACTACCATACATTGCAGCCCAGTCTTCAAACACTTTAAGACTCTCTTGAGAGACACTTGGCCGAATGGTCTTTAAGCTTGCAATAAAATCTTCAAATGCCAAAGGTCGAATCTGATCCTGCGGTGTTGTTAGTAATGCGTCTCCAAGAGCACGCAAAGGTCCCATTGCAGCATCTTTTGCTAATGCGGTCATATCACTCCCACTGAATCCATCAGTGAGATCTATAAGTTTTTGAATCTGTTCTTCTGTCAGTGAATGCTTTTGACGACTCAACAGTTTCTCAATGTGATGCTTTCTTGTTTCGGCTTCGGGCAGTGGGATATACTGTCTTCGGACAAATCTTCGCCTAGCTGCTTCATCGATTACCCATGGCAAGTTAGTTGCCCCTAGTACTAAGACCCTAGAAACGTCATCGTGTTCTTTACCAGCAGCTGCATGTTGCAAAGCACTCCATTGAATCAAGAATTCGGTCTTGATTCTACGGGATGTCTCGTGTTCCCCATTATCGGATCGGGACGCTAGCAACGAGTCAATTTCGTCAACAAAAATTATTGAAGGTGCCAAAGCCTTGGCCATTAAAAACAAAGCCCGAACAAGTTTTTCCGACTCGCCCAAGAATTTAGATGTTAAAGACGAAGCTGAGATTGAGAAAAACGTAGACTTTGATTCAGTGGCAACTGCTCGGGCAAGCATAGTCTTACCTGTACCAGGCGGCCCAAACAAAAGCATACCTTGCGCAGGTTCTCTTAGACCAGAAAATAGATCTGGTCTTAAAAAGGGATACACTACTGCTTCTTTAAGTGAGCTTTTTGCCTGTTCTAAACCAGCTATATCTGACCAAACTACTGGATCTCCTTTAACGACAACATCGTTAAATATTTGATCTGCAGCATTTTGATCAATACCTTTGATTTTTTTAACAATTTTACGAGCATTTTTAAACCACTTAGATTCTTCATCATCCTCATCCTCATCCTCATCCTCATTGTCTTCATCTTCTTCGTCATAATCTGTTTTGTTTTCACTGTTGCTATTCCTAGGAGTTGTGCTACGAGGAGTATCACTTGAAACAGGTGATGACGATGTCTTTGTGGGAACAGAGGTGGATGAATACGCTTTTGGTTTAGTTGTTGTTGTTGTCAATTTGGGTCTAGTTGTTGGCTGTGTTTTACGTTCAATAATATATTTGGGCCCCTTTTTAGGAGCTGCGGCTTGTGACTTTGGTTGCTCAACTTTTGTTGGCGGTGCTGAACTAGGCCTTGAGTTTACACTTGTAGATTTTTTGATAGGAGCATGTATTATTGGAGCCCGAAATATGACGGGTTTGGTATATAAACGTTTCCCGGTTGAAGAAGTAATAGTATTAGTAGTAGTAGAAGAAGAAGAAGAAGCACTTGAACTGGAACTTGCTCGTTCATGGTTATGGGAAGATATGCTTGCTGCCAATAAAGAAATTTGTTGATTTGTAACTCGATCTTGCTTTGTCGGCCATGCGTTTACAGCCGCATTGGCAGAAGCACTTTTCCGCTCTTCAGTAAGTTTTTTAGGTATTTTCTGGTTGCCTCTCAAAGTCTTTAACATGAATCTTGATGGTGGTGGGGTTTGTGATTTAGGACTTGGGCTTCTTCTGAGAGTCAAAGCTGCGTACTGGTCTTCAACCGAAGCTGATATTGGAGGTGTAGGAGATTTTAGACTTCCCCTACTACTGTTCTTGCTTGAGAGGGAAGACATGGATGCTGCTTTTGCATGACTTCCTGATGGCATTGGTGGTGTAGGAGCACGAGATATTGGATTGGAATTATGAGACAGAATTAGTGTAGAAGAAGCTTGTTTAGGAACTGGCGGTGGTTGGTCTATGTTTCCATTTTTATTGTTTTGAATTTTCGCCATATCTGAAGCAATCGTGTCTTTAGATGGAGTAGGGCGTCTTTTAGGAGAAGCTCTAGGTGGCTTATTAATAGGATTGATTGTGGTTGTAGACGAAGTTGTAGAGGATGAGGCAGTCGAATTCGCGGGCAACTTTGGATCTAGAGTCTTGTATTGGTATAGATGAGGAGGAGGTTTTGGGGGTTGCTGACCAGAGTCTAATGGGATTTTTGGAGGTTTAGGAGGAGGATTACTAGGATGATTCTGGGAATCATAATGAGGGTCAGTATATGAAGAGGGATAGTTAGAATAATCTGTGGAAAAGTATTCTGCTTGATGATTATTAGAAGTGGGAGAAGCATAATTAGAACGAGCAGAAGAAGTAACAGGCGTTGTGGATGAAAATGGATTGTAATCGGACATGGACTTTTGGACGTTACTACTATTAAAGTTCGAAAAGGTTGAGCGTTGTGGTGATGAAATATTTACAAAGCTTGGGTTTGAAATGGTATTGTGGTGTGAGCTGGACGAGTATGAATCTGATGATGTGGGAGAAGAATCTTCTGAATTGGAATATCTATTGGATGACATGGTCTGGCTACTATAGCTACTGCTATGATTGCCTTTTGAATTGGAGTTGGAGTAGTCGTCAATGTCAATTAAATTGTATGAAGCATATGGACTGGTATCAGGCCATCCGCGCTGAAGAAAGGAGATTCGATTGTGACATTGCTTTTCAATATTCATAATGTTGGTCATTAAATCTATTTCCTGGGAAGTTTTTGGTGTTTCAGTCACAGTTGCCATGTGAGTTGAGATTGTTTTCAAGGTGTCCTTCCATGCAACAAGAGCTTCGCTTGGTTTATTTTGTGTTTCTAGTAGAATTGCACCTACTGATGATTGATAGGCATCCTCATATGCATTTTGCAGGGTTTTAAGAAGAAATGGAGTTGAAAAGTGTTTTTTGTTTCTAAAAAAGTCCATTGCCGAGATTTTCTAACAGTTTACAAAGACGAATGAATAACAGGTTGTTTTTTTAATGATGAATAGTGATGAATCCAAATATATATATATATATATATAGAAAAAAGTTTGTTTGGGTAAAAGAACAAAATGGTAGAGAGAAGAAGAAATAAAACAAACAAAGTTTTTTTTTTTGTTTTTTTAAAGAGGCAGATAAATAAACAAAATAATTATAAAATAGACTCCAGTAAGCATGAAATATAACAAGATCAATATTTCATTATTAACAAAATGTTTGAATTGAAAGAACACTTAGAACACAGAAAGTAACAAATGAAATATATAAGGAATACGTACTTTATAATCTTTTAAAGAAAAAGAAAAAGAGTGTTATTATTATTTTTAAAGCCTGTTTGTCTTTTTTCCTATATTAACAATTAGAGTAGAAAAAAAAGTTGGAAATCAGTTGGTACAACACAGTCGACTTCTGCAGATTTTGGCTTTGACGCGGTGATAGCCAGAGTAAATATTAGTCTAATAAAGCATATGAGAGCACAACTAGAAGAACTTAGTGGGAATTAGCACAGCAAATTATGGTATCTTTTTTAGTAACAAAGAATAATTAAGTGGGCTCTTTTTCTTCATTAGCTTTTCTACGCTAGATGGGTAATAGTACGATAAAATCAAAAAATAGTAATTAATGAAAAGTGATGGAGTAGGAAGTATATATATATATAATGACTGAGAAATATAAAAAAATAAAAAAATAATAGGTCATTAAATAGTAATGTCAATAAAAACATTTAATTGCATTTTCTACACATTCCATACTACTAGGCTTTTTCAGCGGATCAGATTGTTTTTAAAAATACTTAATGTATAGAAGGCCACACAGATCCTATCTATGACTCCTAAATCAGCTTGGAAAATATGTATATTGATCTGATGATGTTTCTAATTAGAATATTTTGTCATCCCTCAACTACTGTATTTGTATAGTACTTTATAGCGCCTGTTAAAATCTATAATGACTATGTCATTGTTTAACAATAAATATCTTAATTTTTAATAAGTTGACCTTTGTTACCAAAAACTCCTACAGATTTAAAATTTATAGATGATTCCATATATAAAAAAGACAAAAATCATATTAGTGTGAACATCTATTTTTACATATATTTTGTACCACGAATTCACTAATTGTATACATGTTGTACATGCTTTTGCTACTTTTTAAACTTTTTCCAATAGTCTTGGAAAAATTGATGATGTCAATAATATATTCTTCTATATAGGTAATATGTTGATGACAACATTATTACTAATGATGACAAACATCATTATATAATATGCCAATTAACATTGGTTTTGCTAACCATCCTCTACTACCACTGAAAAATTTTGGAATTGGGTGATCTAACTGTTAATTTGGTGATATCATTTTTTTATTTTTATTTTCTTATTTAATTATACTTTTTTTCTATTGAAAAGGATTAGATAATAAAAGAGAAAAACTTTTTATAATGAGTCAAGTTATAAGATCTTTGGCTCGAGTTTCTGCTAGAGCAGTCTTCAGTCCTCGCACTTCAAATGTTGCTTTCCGATCAGTAGCATCAAACAATGCTTTCAGTGTTGCAACTAGAGCTAGATTTTATTCAGATAAGCCCAACAAGCCATCATCACTATTGTCTGATGATATTCTTGAAAAGGCTGGAATGGATGTCAGCTCTCAAACTTCAAAGGCTACAAAAGATTCTGCAGAAACTTCTTCAGAATCTACTGAATCCTCTTCTTCCTCTTCATCTGAAGGACACACTACTGAAGAACAACGTCAAAGATGGAAGGGCACTGCAAAGAAAGCTTCTAACAAAACAACCAAAGATATTCACCGTGAAAAGCTTTCCAACTACTTTTATGTTGCTGCTTTGGGTGCATTCGTAGGTGGAAGTATATACCTTGCTAGAGATTGGGATAATGAGGAAGAACAAAAGCGACACCCCGATATTGGCAACGGAATGTCTCCTTCATTACTTTGGGGTAGATTTTCTGCACGTATCGGTGATCTTTTTGGATACTTCAACGAACCCGTTTTTGAAGAATTGTTACCTGATCCTCTTCCAGCTCCTTATGGAAGACCCTTTACTCTTGTTCTTGGTTTAGATGATGTTTTGATCCACTCTGAATGGTCTCGTCAACACGGTTGGCGTACCGCTAAACGTCCTGGTCTTGATTACTTTTTAGGTTACTTGGCTCAGTATTACGAAATTGTTATCTTTTCTTCCAACTACATGATGAATTCTGAAAAAATCATTCCAAAGTTAGATCCTTATCGTGCCTCCATCTCCCATGCTCTTTACCGTGAATCGACAACCTACCGTGACGGTAAGATTATCAAGGATCTTAGCAGAATGAATCGTGACTTGGGTAAGATTATTTTGGTCGACTGCAATCCTGACTCTGCCGCTCTCCAACCAGAAAACGCCATTATTCTTAAGCCATGGTTGGGAAATGCCGATGACAAGGAGTTGGTTAAGTTGATTCCATTTTTGGAATGGCTTGCTACTCAACCCATCAAGGATGTCAGACCAATTTTGAAATCATACGAAGGCACATATATTCCGGATGAGTATGCTCGCCGTGAAGCCATTGTCCGAAAGAAATTCGAAGAAGAATGGCAAGCTGAACAAGCTCAGCGTCAAAAGAACAACTGGGCTGCTCAATTTTTGGGTATCAAACCACCAAAACAAACAGCACCTATGATGCCTCAAGATTACATTAGACAAGAAGGTCAAAAGGGATACCTACAATTCCAAAAGTATGTTGAAGAACATGGACAGGAATTTTTGGCTGAAGAAAAGGCTAGAGAGCAACAAATTATGAATGAACAAAAGCTTACACTAAACAAGTTGGTTACTCAAGGTTTACCAACTCCTGAAGAGATCCAAGCAGCTGCAGCAGCTGCTGAAGCCAATAATAAAAAATAGATTGCTTTTTAGATTGAAATTTGATGATAAATTGTGAATCTTATGGATTCTTGATACAAAAAAAAAAAAAAACCAAAAAAAACAAAGAGGAAATGATAATGATTGAACAAAATGAAAAGTTTGTATAATTTTTATTTTGTATCATTTTAGAAATGTTTTTTTTTATTTTTTTTTATTTTGAAATAGTTTTTATAAAACATGTAAATATTTTATGTTTTTTTTGTTAAAACAGATATAAGAGTGCTTGATTCTGATCTAAAACGTATTCAAAGATCCTTATTTTTTAGATGCTGATAAAGACAAGTCATGTGATATAACATTTCAAACAATATTGCGAGCTACGTATCACCAAAATTTTTTTGTTTACAACCTTTTATGATTTTTTTTTTTTTCTCCCCCTTTGCATTTTTTTTTTTTCTTCTTCTTCTAATTGTTTATCTTTTACTTTAATACCCAAACATAAATTATATTCAATTTCTATTTTGTTGTGATATATACATAGAGTTCTATTAGATTGAGTGCTTATTCAATTGTTTTGCGACAAATAGATTTTAAAAAATCAAGACTAAAACAAATTAAGTTTGATTTTTCTTTTTCAATTTACAGATCAAAGATCATTTAACTATTAATGTTGAGAAAAAAACAAACAAACAACCGAAAATCACAATAATCAAACTTTTTCTTTATTTTGTAATAATAACATACCCATAAATAAATTTTTATATATATATATTTTCCGATAAAAATATATTAAAATAACAATAAGAAAAAAACTAAAAAACATGATAGCAGTTCGATCTAATCCTTTTGAACCAATGGTAGCTTCATTGAAGGTAATTCCTCCAGCATTAACATCTGGTTTACTAGTTTTTATGACTATTCTTTTCATTATTGGAGCAGCAGTACCTGGATTCAATCAATCTTTACAACTTCAACGATCTACATTTACAAAGCTTGAGCGTATGTTATCTTTTTTTATTCTTTTCTGTTTGTTACAATACTTTTAATTTGTGTTTTAATTTTTTTATTGATAAGATAAAGAAAAACTAAAAAAAAAAAAATACATCAATATTAAAAAAAATAAAAATAAAAATAAAAAACTGTATACTAATATATTCATCTCATTAGTAAATCGACTTACATTTTATCCTATGCTTCATACAACTTTACTTCACCTATTACTCAACAGTTGGGCATTGCTGCCTCTTTTATCATCTTTTGAACTCCAAAATGGTACTGTACGAACAGGCATTGTTCTCAATGTCTTGGGTACAATCACTGGAGTTTTGTATATCATGCTGAGCTTTTTATTTTATCCAGATGGAGCTGTTCTTGGCTCTTCAGCTTGGGTATTTTCATTTCTCGGGTACTTTTCATATCTTGAATCCAAGCATACTCCAAGTACTGTCATGTAAGTTTATTAATTTTTTTTCTCTTATTATGAAAAAAAAAAAAAAAAAAAAAAAAAAAAAAAAAAGAATAGTGCACTAACATTCGATATAAATAGAACTCAAAATTTCAGTATTCCAACTGTCTCAAAACCTTTAATTCTTTTAGTGATAACATCAATTCTTGTTCCAGGATCAAGTATTGTTGGACATATGTTGGGACTTTTTGCTGGTTGGCTTTGTAAGTTATACTTTTTTTTTTTTTTTTCGTTAACAAAAATTCTTATACCACTAACCAAATGGAAAAAATAATCATTATAATACAGTGGCTATGGGATATTTGAAATTTATGACAGATCCTCCATCAAAGGTCGTTTTGTTTATTGAATCAAAGTTAAACAGATTAATTAATATGTTACCACCTCAAATCCGATACATTAGGGAAATTGAGGGAATTGAGTTGCGCAAAACCACCAGTACAACAGGTCACGTTCTACCACTTTCTGAGCTTGCTCCAGCAATTAGTGGTGGATCTTCAACTGTTGGATTCAATAAGGAAGCACCAGTCAACACTAAGCCTGTAGAAGTTCCATTTAAGGGAGATGGTCAAAAACTGGGGACTAAAGACTCTAATTAAAAAAAAAAAAAAAATGAGAATGAGAAAAAAATCAATAGTTAGATAACAGGTAATAAAAGAAAAAATAAGAATAATGAAATTTATAGATAATTATTAACATTGCTCATAGTAGATTAAAATGTTGGTGTTTAGAAAAACCGGCAGTAATTAAGTATGCAGCTCTTAAATGAGGGGCGAAAGACATTTTTAGAAAAAAAGTATATACCCAACGCAGTAAAATAAAAACAGTATTTTGAAAGTTGATTAAAAAATAAAATAAAGACAAGGCATATTGATGATAATTTTAAAAACATTAATGTTTTATATATATATATATAGTCGTTTGAACAAAATAAAATATACATATTTAATATTATTTTTAATACTGCAAGTTGATGATTCGACAGTTAAAACACAAAAAACCAAAAAAATAAAACAACTGGGGGGACAGCCAATTGAAGAAGTGCTCAGCCGTATTGGAACAACATCTATGCGCACCCAGAATTATCAGCTGCCATCTGTCATAGTCCCTATGTGACTGCTGCTGCTGCTATTACTGCTACTACTACTGTTGCTTTTCCCCCTATTAAAAAAATTTTCAACATTTTTTTTGCAACCTTCCTTTATCTTCATCACCACCATCCAAAAAAAAAAAAAAAAAAT
>CBXB010000116.1:16772-26867 GCA_000817185.1 Magnusiomyces clavatus CNRMA 12.647
TTTTTTTTTTTGAAATCACAAAACCTATTATTTTATTTTATTTTGTTCCAGCCTGTTCACAGGCCACTACAAACTTTAAGAGCTTTTTCCAAATTGGAAAAGCTTGTCTGGTTTTGCTTTAGTCGAGATGTTTGTTTTAAAAAAAATAAAAAATTTGGGAGGTTGGATTGATTCTGTATGATTTTTCTTGAAAAAATTTCTATAAATGTCAATTGCATTTTTAAATTATTTTATTTTTTATTTTAATATCTAGCTAGAATCTGATAAGAAATAACAAGCTTAATTTAGTGTTTTTACATTGTTTTTAAAACATAGTAAAAACACAAAATAAAATATTATGCTATGAAGAAACAAAAACTAAAGAGAACAATAAAGTTAAAAAAAAATCAAAGCTTGGATGCTAAAATCTTAATAAATATTATTCATAAAATTTTCAGTTTCATTTAATAATATGCTAATCACTTTTTTTTTCTCTCTTCAAAATATTTGTAATAGTACTATCAATTCTTTAGAATAACAGTGTCATCAAAATTCAAAATTTTTACTTTATTTGTGAAAAAAAAACAATTTCAATTCTTATTATTGGTATACTGTTTGTCAATTGTCTTTTTGTTCAACTATAAAGTGTTTTTCAATGATCATTATACCCTTCAATTTAATTTCCATATATAAAATCAAAGACTCCTTTTGATTAAGAAAATAAAAAAGGATTTTGTATTTAGTGAAAGCTTCAGATAAACAAACTGTCCGTTACTATGTTTAATAGAAATATACATCTAAATTAACTTGTGTGTAAAGTTGTAGACAAGCTGACTGAGCACGGTCAATCCATTTTTTTTTAAAAAAAATTCCTGGTTTAAAATCTATCTAAAAAAGCTATATTTAGATATTATCTGCAAAGCACGGATCTTTGAATCTTTTTGTATTATTACTGTTGATTTCACAAGGGTGTATTTAATGAGTTTGAAGAGAAATAATTATTTGTTTCAGGTTCAGTAAATACAAAAGTAATAACTCAAAAATTTAAGATTAAAAGTTTTTTTTTTTTTTAAAAAGAAAAATTATTTGAATTCATAATAATATTACACTTGAATTTTAATAGTGCTTACAAGTAGTAAATTTAAGTTTTTGCTAGTTGAGGAATTATTATTCAACTTATGAAGCTTTCAATTTTGTCACTCTTTAATGACATGTAGAAAAATATATAGCCTTCAATCTTTAGAATAAACTTTTTAAAAGCAAAAAAAAATTATCACTATTATAATATGAAATTGTCAGAATCCTTGGTTAAATCATCAAAGGTTTGCTTTGGTGAGCAAATGTATAGCATGTTATATTATTCTTTCATGTTTCTTAGACATTAATGTCTTTACAGAAAATTCTATTGTAAGACAAGCAAACATAACAGGAATTATAATAATTATATTTGAAATAAGTTGAAGAGAAAAAAAATAAAAAAGGTCATGAGTTTTTTTTTTCTTTAAAGAAAAAGTCAAAAGCAATGTATTGAGAACTTTCAAAAAAAAAAAAAAAAAAAAAAAAAAAAAAATTTTAAAAAAGATTATTGTTGTTAATCGAGTTTTAGAAAAATGATGATATTCTAACAGTTAGATAAAGAAAAAGTATAGAAAATTAAAATGTTAAAAAAATAGTACCTTTTCAATCATTGTAGATCAAAACTTTTACCGAATATCTGAAAAAGGGTTTAGATTTTTTAAATGTCAGCATTGAATTATACAAAGCTACAGAACCTAGATATCTAGTGCCCCAAGTCTTAGACGTGGTGTGCTATACAGTTGATATATTTTAATTGAATTCAAAAATTTGTAATAATGAACAAAAGCAAGAATAGCAAAAGGCTATTGAGGGAGGAGGGGGAAACATCAATGTCCCAACTGGAAGCTAGTGACGATTACTCCGTTCTTTAACCACAGATGTTTGATTAGTATTGATCAAAATAAGAAAATAAATGTATTAAAATATAAATAAATATAAAAACAGCAAATATACAAATAAGAATATCTAAGGCAAAACATAATTTCGGTTTTTTTTTTTTTTTTTTTTTTTTTTTTTTTTTTTTTTTTTTTTTTTTTTTGTAAATTCAAGTTAGTGTATCTACATTTAAAACGTTTTTCTTCTTCATTAGATTGAGTGTTTTTGATAAAACGTAAACAACTACCTAGTATTGAAAAGTTGTTTCTGACAATAAAAACAAAGGCATTTATTATATTTTTTTTTTTTTTTTTCAAAATATTTGTAATTATAATTACTACAAGTCAATTAATTTTCTTAAACCTGGCTTATACCTTTTTAAAAAAATTATAATCCATTATATTAAGATAATACGTCAAAATCTTATTTTTATCATTAAATTCATTTAAATAATATTCATCAACTAATCTTGATCTATTTTCTATTTTTTTTTGAATATAAAGTAATCAAAAGAAAAAAAAAATAGTAATAAAAATACTTTTTTCAGTGCAATAATTATTCTAAAAATAGTATTATGACGATATTATATAGTGAACTTTTTTTGAAAAATGAGTAACAAAAATCACCTGTTGAACAAAAAAAAAATATGGTATTTATTATTATAAGATCCACTTCAATCAATAAGATACAAGAAAAAAAAATACATATTCGCATATCTTGCTTTTTTTTTCTTCTTCTTTTTTTTCTATTCTACTTTCAATTGTCCTTTTATTTGATTTTTGTTAACAAAGTATCCACTTTCATTTATAATATCTCAAAGAACATTGAAGAAAAAAGAAAATCAAAATTAACACAATCATCAATTGACGTTATTTTTAAAATATATAATAAATGTATTATCAAACTGTTTAAAATAATTACTGCCGTAGTATATTATATGTTGAAAGAGTTTATCAACAATAAAAAAAGTCTCGATGATAAAATAAACCATCAATTTTTTTTAGTAAAAGTGTATTATTAAAAGTATAAATAATAATAATAATAATAATAATAACGCAACCTATGCTCTTTATTTTTGTATTTATGTTTTTTTATTATCCATAACTATTATTGTTCCTTTTTTATTTGTATTTTTATATTTCATTAAAAACTAAAATGATCTTGCTATTGCTTCGTATTGAGGAGATGTGCTTTCGTATTCTGTCAAAAACAACTTTCGTCGATTCTCAACCATAAACTTTAAAAACGCTTCCAAATGTTCTCTCAGTACTACAATGCTCTGCTGGTCCATGTTTGTTTGAGCAATTAGCGCAGGGAAAGAAACAAACAGCCGCAGCAGGTGTTCAGCTCCGTATATATCGCAAAGAGACTTGTCAGGAAACTTTTGCTTGATTTGCAAGTACTGCTGTCTCTCAAATCTGTAGAGCAGAATGTTTCCCAACGCCCTGTCAAAGTATAGTTTGATTCCAGACAACACTTCGTCAAATATTTCGGCCTCTGCGCTGCCGTGCAACGATGTGAGAGAAGACTTTCTTCGTGAAGAGGTGGTCCCATTTGCTGATCCATCCGCCAAAGAGTTTTTGTCTTTACTAGTCTTTTCTGAAGCTTTTGTAGGGTTGTGCGAGCTGTTGCGAAACATTTCAACAATGTCTGTAACTGTAATGTCTCGTGGAAGAGTAACTAGTTGATGTTCCTTTGTTATATATCTCCAGTCGTCTACTAATATCGATTTCAGTACATCTGGAACGTTTAGACTAACTTCTGGTTTTCGTATATAATCTTCTTCCTGTAGAAGTTGAATAATGTTAGAAAATAATAAAATTTAATAAAAAAAATAAAAAAAAATAAAACAACATACCTTTTCTAAATCCATATCTACCGTTCTACCTCGTTTGGTAGATCTACCCGAATGTAATGAGTCGTCTTTGTAACTTTCTCTTCGTTTTGAACCAGAAACTTCTAATGGAGAAGATCTATCTCCCTTTGACGAATCGTCTTCGCCATCAATGTCTGATTCCTCCTTGTAGCTACCAGGACCGCCTCCTTCTGAGTACCCATTGGACCCTGAGTAATGACTTCCAGGAACAACGGAAATGGCTACAGATGACGCTGACGACCCGCCGTGTCGTTTTTTGGAGGCAGCTGCAAGAGCCATCTGTTTCAACTCTTTCTGTGTTCTCAAGTTCTCTTCATTCCAAGCCAGTACACGGTCATCTGAAACCCACTCGTCCCACGTCGATTTCCAACCTTTGTAATGGATATAGTATGCAACTTTGTTTTCTAGCTCAGCCGGCAAGTCTGGAGGGACCACTCCCTGACTCGCGAAC
Organism: Magnusiomyces clavatus CNRMA 12.647; assembly: GCA_000817185.1. Lineage (NCBI taxonomy): Eukaryota > Fungi > Ascomycota > Dipodascomycetes > Dipodascales > Dipodascaceae > Magnusiomyces > Magnusiomyces clavatus. The sequence continues at coordinate 21,032 of CBXB010000116.1, forward strand.
TGGTCGCCACTGTTTTCGGAGGCTTTTGTGCGTACCGTTTTGGCTTCTGGATCCCATATCTTGATTGTCTTTGCTTCGTAGAGCATTGGCCCATGAAAGGCTAAACATTTTTGAGGAAACGAAGGTGCCATTTTTTTATTTTCTGTCATTAATCACTGAAAATGGATATATATACAGTTGAGTAAAATGATACTGTTTTAGTGTGTGTGTATGTGTTTTTTTTGTTTTTTTTTTTTCAAAATAAAATAAAACAATTGATACGTATTTTTGTCAATGGAATTATAAACAAATAAAAGGATATTTAAAAAGAACAATTAAAACTTGGTATTGAATTTCTTAGGGAAAAAAAAACTCTTGACTTTTAAAGTAAATGTAATGATAAAACAAAATGCAATGATTGTTTGAAAATAAAATAATAAATAAATTGTACTATAGATAAACGCGAAAACCTCAATAATAAAAATAAAAATAAAAAAATGGAGGAAACCTTTTTTTATTCACTACCCTAAAAAAAACATCAACCTGATTACTAATTGTATTACTAAGTATGACAAATATTATGTGACTAACAGGCCATTTCAGTCATATATATCTCTTTTGTTATTTTCAAACCATTTCTCCAGAATCACCAACTCATATGGGACTTTAATTAGAAATCACCAGATTCTTGTTGATTTTTTTCTTCACCAAAAGTAAAATTTTCAGTTCTATAATTTTTTTCTTCTTTTCCTCATTTTCTCTCCCTGTTCTATAATCAAAAACATCTTTTCCTCATTTACTTTTAATCTTTATCATAATGCCTTTAGACATTTCTATTAATGAAGATACAGTGTTGGTGAATCCTTCAGAGTCGTCATCATCATTCGCTAAACCTGATACAACTTCTACTTCGGACAGCGAAGAAGAATATCCTAAACCTATTCCTCACCACCCTCTTCTCAGCTCCAAAATATCCAAGATCCCATCAATATCCCGCCCAGCTGCTGCTGCAGCCTCATACAATATCACTCCTGACCTAACTCCAGACAGTTCTTCAGCACCTAAAAAGGAGGTTGAGCCACCAAGAGAAATCAAAAACGTCATCATCATTGGTGCAGGTCTCGTTGGATGCGTGGCAGCACTAGCTTTTAAGAAAAGAGGCTACAACGTCAGGGTTTACGAGGGCAGACCAGATGCAAGAACTCCCGAACAGCGTCAAATATTTTCATACAGATCAATCAACATGGCAGTCTCCTCGCGCGGCATCACTACACTCGAAAGCATCGACCCAGAGATGTCCAAACGGGTTTTGAAGGACCTCATCCCAATGTACGGCCGCATGGTCCACGACCTTGTTGGCAACGAGATCAGCCAGGCATACGGGCTAAACGGAGAGGCCATCAACTCTATTGACCGTGCTGATCTAAACAGAGGGCTACTGGACGAGCTCGATGCTGCTGGCGTTGAAACTTACTTTAACTACAAACTCATCTACGCTTCTTTGGAACCAACACCCAAGCTGACTTTTTCCCTATTGCCAAAAGACGGGAAGAAGGTTGCTGGAGAGGCATTTAAAAACATTGTCGTTGTTGATGATGGTGACTTGATTGTTGGCTGTGACGGAGCACACTCTGCTCTTCGCCAGCACTTGAGCAAGTACGTCCGACTCAATTTCCAGCAAGAGTACATTGATTCTGCATACGTCGAACTCCGTATAGAGCCCGAAAGCCATGAGGAATACGATGCACACGCAAGTGACGACGACCGCAAGTTCAAGCTCGACAAGAACCACCTGCACATCTGGCCACGCCACAACTATATGTTGATTGCGCTCCCCAACACGGACGGCTCTTTCACCTCTACGCTTTTCGGTCCCTGGAGCCTGTTTGACTCTTTGGACACGGAGGAGAAGTGGGTCGACTTTTTCTGGAACAATTTCCCAGACGTGTTTGAAAAGGGACTAATGACAAAGGCAATGCTTGTCAAGGCGTTCCACGAGAACCCGAGGGGCTCGTTGGTGTGCGTGCGATGCTCCCCTTACCACTACAAGGACAGATGCATTATTCTGGGTGACGCAGCGCACTCGATGGTCCCCTTCTACGGGCAGGGCATGAACTGCGGGTTTGAGGACGTCAAGGTGCTCATGTCGCTTATAGACAAGCACAATGGCAACTGCAAGGACGCGTTTGACGAGTACTCGGCTACTCGACACAAGGACCTGACTGCCATTATCGACCTGGCCATGAGAAACTATGTTGAGATGAGACACAAGGTGGTCAGCACTTCTTTCCTTTTGAGAAAAAAGGTTGATGGAGTGTTGTCTAGAATACTGGGCAACCGCTGGTTACCACTGTATACGATGGTCACCTTCAGACCCGACATTTCTTACTCTGAGGCCATGAGACGAGAAAACTTGCAGGCTAAGATTATAAACAATATTGTTTTTTGTGGAACTGGATTGGCTGCTATTACTGGTATAGTTGGATTTGTCAAACTTGTTCATAAACTTGCTAGAAGTTAGAAAAGATAAAAAAAAAAAAAAAAAAAAAAAAAAAAAAAAAAGATATAGATTAATATATAGAATAATTTACAAAGCCCGGCTATTGCTGGTTAAAAAAAAAACAATTTCCCCAACTTTTTTTTTTTCTTCTTATATTCAAGACGTAGGTAACAACACATGACCTGTCAAATATATACAAACGTTTTTTTAAAGAAATGCAATGATAACTTTGTTTTATTTGTTAATATATATAATTATATAAAATAAATTGTTACAATTTTGGATTATACATCTATCCTCTAAGTGAAGCAGCAATGCTATCAGCAATTTCACCACTTCTAGTGCCCCACCATGTGAGAGTCAATGAAAGACCAATAGTTTCGAGGAGAGTAGAAATGATTTTGGCAGCAACAAGGTCAAATGGTCTCTTTTCAAGTATAACTGCATTGATAACAGATGGAGTAGAAGAAATGATAAAGAGAAGAGTTCCGAGATAGGCAGCGCCCTTATAAGTGACAGTGCCAGTCAAGTTGAGTAATGCAGCGACACCATAAGTCTGCAAGCCAGAGCCGACGAGAGAGGCACCGTAAATGCTGGCGGCAGAGGCAGCTTCTCTAGACTTGATAACTTCTTCTCTAGTGTCTGCAGTCTTTGCCTTTTCAAAAAAGGCGCCAAAGACTGGTGCGCTTGTTAAAAGAGAGCTTGCGTGTGTAAAGGCAGTACCAATAGCAATGGCAGATGGTTTAACTGGTGGCCAATAGTGAAGAGACATTGTTGTTATTTATTTTTTAAAATGGTGAGTTTGTTTTGTTGAAAGTTCTAAACTGTCTTTGTATAAATATAGATTTTTTTATGAAAAAAGAAATTGATATCAATTAATGAGAGAGAGGGAAGAAATATATATTAATATAATAAAAAGGAAAGAAGAAAGAAAGGAAATTTAAAAAATAGGGAAAACCATGAGGTATTTATACTTTTTTTTTTTTTTGGAATTACAAAAAAGTGTAAAAGAAAACTCAATTGAGTGTAAATCTCTCCCCATATTCCTATTATATCTCCTCTTTTTTTTTTTTTTTGTATATACATATTTACTTCTTACAAACCAATAAGATTCAAAAAAAACTCTAATAACAAATAATAATAAAAGCTCAATTGCTCAATGAGTGTGCCTTCTTTCCCATTTTGAATCAAAATAAAATAAAATAAAAATTGTATAGAAAAAGAATAGCTGTAAATTCATTATGAATGAATGAATAGATGAATTAACCAATGATATGAATCTTGTCAAACGTGATCATTTTTATAGAAGCAATGTAAAAAAGTTTAAAACAATGACTTTACGTAAAAATATATATTATTGCCTGTTGAATAATTATTCTCTCTCTCTCTCTCTCTCTCTCATGATACAATGTAAATTTAAACATTTCAGTTACATACAGATACAATTGATTATATTATAAAATAATCAATTGAATATAAAAAATATATAGCAGTGTTATTTGAAATGTTGGGGAAGAGAAAAGGATAAAAAAAAAAAGAGAGATAAAAGAAACAAAAGGGACATCATACAACTCATTTTTTTTTTGTTCCTGTTTTGGAGTATTTATATGCTGTATATACATACTGATACTTGTAAAAATAAAAGGCCTGATTAATATCTGATTTGGGCAAAGTATCATTATCATTATTATTCTATAATTGGACTACTTATAAATAATAAAAACAAACAGATCATGCTTTTGATGTTTGAAATCGAGGCATTGACAGATACATTAGAAGGTTTTTCTTTCTTTTTTGAAAAACAAGGATAATTAATCATCATAATAGAACTTCTTTTCTAGTACTATATAAAATCCAAATAACCAATTATAAATAAATTAATTCTTATCATCAATTTTTATTTAAACGTGAATAAAAATAATAAAATTGATAAAAAATTTTTGTATATAATTTATTTTTACAATGATTGTAGTAAAAATAACATATATTGTATAAACTTTGTTTGTTTGTTTTTTTGACATCTGGAGATGCAACTTTTTTTATTTTTATATAATCAATAATTTTTACATTCGGAAACTTTTCGCTTGAAAATTATCAAATCGATATCCGAGAGAATTGAATTAAATATATCAATTGTTTATTTACTATAAATATTTGAAAAATAATATAAAAACCTAGTCAATTTCCTCCTTTTTTTTTTCTTCAGTAATTGATATTCAAAAGATAAAAATTTTACATATATGTTTTTTTTTTGTTACTCAATTCAATATTTGAAATGTCCTTCTTTTTTCTTCATTCAAATATAATTGCTTGAGACTCTATCGATTGTCGCACGTGGTGACCAAAGTTCTTGTTTATAAATATTTGTATTTATTTTTGTATGAGATTTTAATTATCCATTTGACCAGTGTATTTTTTTTATTTTTTTACAGGGATAAATTTATATATATATATAAAATGATCATATTCTGATATAATATGATATCATTTTTATATGTTTATAAAGGATTCTTAAAACGGTTAAAGTTTAAAACAATTCAAAAATGTTTGTATCCATCACCAGATGTCACTAGATATTGCTTTGTTTGCTTAAATATTCTAATATGCTACAGTTACAAATATGGTTTATTTTGTAACATTTACGTGGGGTATTTGCGTATTGTATATATATATATATAAAATACACAACCACCAAGTATCTATATTTTATAAAGGTTATTGTACATTTATCATTGTATAAACTACCATTTTAACACACTTTATTTATTCTGCCACCTTTTTATCAATTTTATCAACTTTATGAGCATTCATATATGAAATAAATGCATTCCATCCAACACCAGCAATATTGACTGTCAACAATCTATATGGAATTGGAATAAAGCTAAAGTTGGCAAGCTGAATGGCTGGCCAGATCAACAGATTTGTCTTGTAGGTTGGCCACCAGTTTGGTTTCAACTTGGTTTCAACAATTTCGTCCCAGCTCCTGATACCCTCTAGATAACTCATGGCAACAAAGTAGAATGCGCACGCACAAGGAGAAAACACAAGCTGGTCTACAAAAACTCGTGGCAAAACCTCGCTAACAAACTCAGCTGACTTTTTAGAAGGAGTGTTTTTGTTGGACATGGGAATGCGCACTTTTTGCAATAGCTGGTAGTATTTGAATCCAATAGGTGCAAAAATGATTCCTCCATAAGTCACTGCTCGACCTGTTCGTACAAAGTCCATGCGTTTTGGATCTTTATTGTTAAAGTTGGTAATTGCTTGTGCTAACAAATCGCCAGCTCCAAATAGAAACTAATAATAATCAAAATATCCACAAACAATTTTTTTTTTTTTTTTTTTAGAAAAAGT